>JBCAUF010000134.1:27035319-27045764 GCA_038406115.1 Haemulon aurolineatum
AGAAAGAAAAATATGGGACAACCATTGCAGATGGTGAGGCGAGGGAGTCAGAAAACAGAGAGAGAAAGAGAAAGAGAGAGAGTGTGTGTGTGTGTGTGTGTGTGTGTGCGTGCATGTGTGAGTGTGTAATTGGAGAAACACAACAAAGCGGGATCATCTCTCTCTAAACACAGACCAGAGATTCCTAAAATGGCAGGAGGTTGACATGCAGGTACAGATTAAGATGCAAAGTGCAAAAGACAGAATAAATGCAGACAGACATAAATGCAGTGAGACAAACAAAGAGTAACACAGACAACTGAGCTGAGAAGGAGAAAAAAAAAACATGGAGGGACAGCGACTCATTTATCAAAAACATTGTATCAGCTCCTGGTTTGGTCAACTTTGGTCAACTAATTTCAGACTTTAACATCATCAAAACATGCACAAACCATCTTTGTTAACATGAAACCTGAAAATGACATCTACATCAGTCCCTGTATGTAAATCACTGTAAAGTACACCAATTAATACTTCATATTTAGGATTGGGTCCACAAAAGTTGCACAGAGTAGCAAGAACAGTGAACAATTCAAGTTTACATTATCATCATCACTGCATTTTTATATTTTGGCTTAAAGTAGCTTCTCTTGTCTTTTGGCTAACTACAAACACATGTATGTTTTTAACGCACAAAAAACTGTAAAAGTGGACAGTCAGAGGAAGTTTCTGTCACAAGTGGTCAAAACTGACCTGTGAGCATAATCAGTGGATTAATGGATCCACTAACATTTTCTAAAGTCTGACACAGTTGGACTGAAAACAACTGTTGTGAAATTCTTTGAAATCCCCCACCCCCCCCAAAAAAAAAACCTACCAACGCCCCTGACTTTCCCAGTGTGGAAAACACTTCATTTGATTTTGTGATATTCTAGGGATCCCACTTGGAGTGGGAGATCTGAATAATCAGACTGAGAAAGGAACAGCAGACAGACAGATAGAGAGAGAATAGACAGAGGTCAGTGTGGCCGCCAGCTGTTTGAGATGAATGGTCCATTATAGAGAACAGAGGACGGCAGATGGCTAGTCAGCACACTGATGCGCACACTCGCACACACACGTGAACGCTCAGACTATATTTTGGAGAGGTTAGAGAGGACACTAACATGACCCAAAAAAATAATCTGGTGGTTAATCATTTATGAGGATATTTATAATATTAAAAATCAACATTTTGAAGTTAATAAATAGGTTAGTTTTTATAACTGCCAACAGCAATAATTCAGCCTGCAGCCTACAAACTTTGTCTTACTCATCCTCTAGTGCTCAACAAGAGAGCACATTTCCTATTCCTATTTCCTATGACCATGTATGACCATACATTAATACACACACACACACACACACACACACACACACACACACATACTGTATATATGACCATGTTTACTTTTGAACACATGCGTGTATTCAGAAAAAAGTTGCTGTAAACACACTCAACCTTAAATGCACTCAAATGCAAACGCAAACAGACCCTCCATACACACACACACACACATACACACACACACACACAGGTCAGGTCAGTGATATGTTCACAATGGTCGCCCACTGACGCATTATGCAACACATAGCATTCAACAAACAGCTTTCACCTAAACTAAACTCTGTATTATATGCTGCACTTAATACTGCAACGCCTCCCCTGAGTCTTCATACATGCATTAATCCATCTGTGAAATGTTTTTTTCACACAAAAACATCTAAAGGTCGACACATGAGAAGCCTATTCACTAATGCTCTTTTTCTAAATACAGGGTACACAGGGTCATGCTCTCCATGAATACAATACATAGTGTCCAATTCATTTGAAGAAACTCAAAGAAAAAGACAACAAGATTAGATAACTACATTATTAAAAGATCACATTAATGTCATTAAAAATTCAGCCACACCGACTCACTGTGGTCACCCTCCCTTGCAAAATGCTTTTTAAGTCCAAAGTGGATTATTGGGTATGTGGTAATGAATATACCCCGGATCTTATTTCATGTGCAGTGCATTCATTATTTTTCTTAATATTCAGACGTCTTTCAGCTGCTGTATGTGTAAAACCTTCTGATCTTAATGAAGTCAAAATGTCTTCCAAGTAGGGATTTAGAACCTTTTAGACAGCAGATAATCTTGACATTTTATAACAGCAAAGGCTCAGGTAATTAATAACATTAATAAGGGCAGCATCCCATCAAGTCTTGCCAGTTTTAGGTCTCTGCTTTCATGCATGATGACTCACAGGGAGCAAAATGAACAGAGCCAGTGTTAATGATATTAGTTCCACCTGGGCTTTTCCTGTCAAAGAACTCTGCTGTTAAAATGGTCTCATAATGATAATCCTTTAGTATTAGATATTTTTTATATTTACTCCTTAAAACAATTTTATGGGATCAAATTATGATTTTAGACTTTTTCTAAGTAAAGGTAGATAATGAAATGAACATTTCTATTCCTTTAAGAAAATGACTAACCTAATTCCCAAGTGTTACTGTGAACACAATGCCCCTGTGGGCCTGTAATTTAGCATTAACCCACACCGCATGACTTTCTCAAGGACTTTGACACATATTGCTGAGGGAAAGAGGATGTTTGCTGATGTCAACACAGACGCTTTAACGGAGCACGAAATGCACACGCACGCACACGTAGTCAAATGCTTGCACACCGGCAGTCGTGAGTCACACCTGCTGCCAGATGCAGGCACGAGAAAGCAACATGTGAGCGCGTGTATAGGACAGTGTTAATATGGTGCACTGCAGCCCCAGATATCTGAAACAAATTGCTGACCACAACACATCGATCAATTTCTCCTAAGTGTGTTCATGGGTCACGCTGAACTGCAACAACTAGTACAGAATGTCATCAGTGAACACTTTAGGGGGCCTCTGTGTCACATGGAACAGCACATAACAGTTAAGTTCTCACAGTTATAACTATGGTCCGTTGTGTCCTTTGTGCATTTGATGATAGTGGTAACTAGCTATTTGTACGCCGTGAAATGTTCAGACCACAATATGTCAGTATGTCAAAAACACTGCCTGGAACAGAACCAATGCATTTATTTCATTTAATCAACTGTAGCTGAATTGAGCATGTCTATGAAAAATTGTGGGGGGTTTTTCTCCGAAGAGATGCCAAATGAGATTGTTTTACATGTACAGTAGAGGCCTGGGTAATGTGATCTGCTATAGGTCTCATCTTCAAAGTCACCCATGAAATGAAGAATGCATTCAGGAGGGAAAGTCCTTAATGTTTACCAGAGGTCAGCAGACAGTGTGTTTTTTTAACACTGTTCATGGGAGGTCAATTCAAGTTTACAGGTGCAATAGAGACCCAGGCCTCTATATTTTTAATTCTCTGTCTGCCATTAAAAGAGCACTCCGCCAACGCAGCCTTGGACTCCTGTAACACTGTCGCACTCATAATGGACAGAAAAAAATCGATGAAGCAGAACCAGAAATATATTTTTTTCTATTCCTTGAATACTTCTGCCTTGACAAACCTGGTGCCCACATCCCCCTATGCAACGTGACTACCAACAGTTCAGCCAGGTGAATTATGTTCATAGCAGCTAATGAAGCCTCAAGCATAAATGAGAAGCAGGATATAGAGGTTTTAACCACACATCTTTTTTTTTTTTTTCTAAACTTGCTGTCTTCAGCCCCCATGTGACATTTTTTGATGCAATTCATCAGATTTAGCATGGCTCACTCTAGATCCACTTTCACTTTTATAAATATTCCCATTTAAGCCACAGTCAAAGCAACCCTAATTTTGGTACTAACTTGTGAGAAAATATGAGAACTACAGCTCACCATGATCAATTGAACTACTTTCACAAGTAGTGGTGTGATATTGTATTTTAGGTGGTTGCGATTTGTTAACACAAAACTTGCCCCTCCTCCCTGGCCCGACAGTTCCTCTTGGATGCGTGCTTACGATCTGGCACCAGGACTCTACGTTTTAATAGAGTCTCACCATCACACCGTGTGCTCTTTTATTTGTTAGCCAAAGACTGACGTCCAAAATACAGCAAAATAAAAGAACAGAGGCTGAGGGTTGGGTGTCTGCAGATTCAGACACTGCCACACACTTCTTGTGGGTCATAAGGGATGACTGAGGGGGATTATTTTTGAAGGAGATCAAGAATCGTGATTCAATACCTCTTTGACAAAGTGCAACCATACACTGAATATAAAAACAGTTACAACAAAGAGCATTTGTTGTGCAGCTATTATGGATAACTGATAAACTGGTAAAGCAGCGTGGTGGACTCTATAATTATGTAGGGGCCTGTTTGTGTTGTACATCACAAACACCAAAACACTTGATCCACAAAAGTCCCATTTAGAAATGCAAAATTAAAAAAGTACACAGTGTGCACATAACAGTTCAGAAATTGGTTAGGGTCATGATTTCTGAACAAGAGATACACAGAAAGTTAGATTTGAAACCCAGTGATGCAACAACGGCCTCATTCACCAACTGTGTAAGTAGGACACTTCTCGAGGAGCCAAGGACCTTCATTAGAACTATGTGGGAAATCATTATTTAACATGATCGGTGCACAAGTGGTGTATGCACAAATACATCATGAGCAGGACGATACGCATGTGTATAGTATGTACAATATCTATATAGGTCAAATGCTATATCATTTATAATAATTCTGTCACCATTCAGGAGTTGGGGAAATTAATCATATCATGGCTGATAGTCAACATACATGAATTAAGGCGCACACACATGAACAGCACACACATATCTTTAGAATTCAGCACATTGGAACTGTGAATATAATCAATTTACATTGACCTGATTAGGGAGTACAGTGTGCCTTAGGGTCACTTAGGGTCTTATCAGATGACCTCTTCCTTGAAAATTGAAAAAAAAAAAAGACACATACATTGCATAGAGGTCATATATTTACTGGGATAGCTCTTTGTAATAGGGTGATCCAAGCAAAGCCTTGCTCCTTTGTTGAGACAGAAATGCCACAGACCTCTGAGAATGTCTTGTCATGTCAAAGCTAACAGAAGCTGGTTTATTTGCTATCCTGTGAAGTACACGCTGACCTTGTCATTCACTCCTGAGGAAAAATTCCCCATAAGCCTTGAACAATCTGTTGTCTCCAGAAGCTTATTGCTAAATCTTGTGGGAAATCTCGCTGCCAAACATTAAAACAGCTTTTCCAGTGTCACAGGAGAACTTTTTACCTTGCTGACCTGATCCATAACTCATAACAGATTTATTGATTTATTTATTTTAATGGATGCAGGGAGTCCCATTATTTATTCTAGCATGATCTATCAATCCAAATACAGGTCCTGATATATATCAGTGTTGCCACTACATCTTGGTGTTCCCACGCTTATACGAGATTTAAAATGCTGTTGCTATCTTTAATTTCTTTGGAGGAATGTGTGAGGTAAACATGTGGTAATTATTGTGCTGTTCGTAGACATAACACATTCCTTCGATAATAAACCTACAACAATCACCTTCTTCGCTCCTATAGTTCTGCCCAGTAACCACCTCCAGTAGCCCCGGAGCCTTCATTGTTCTCCTCAGTCGTCCTCAGCCAGTCAGTGACATCATTCCCCTTTCACCTACTTCTCTGATGGCTGCAGTACGAGGTAACAAGCGGTCAAACCACGATGCGTTCGCGGCCTCTTCCAAAGCTCGTACATTCCATATTCCAGCAGAAGACTTGTAAGAAAGCTTTGTTTCTTCTGGCCGTAATAAGTTATCAAAATAACTGACACATGACTACACTGTTCTTTTAGTGGAGTGTCAGTTTATCACACAAAAAAAGTCACAAAGAGGGAGTCGGACTGCTACACTCAGACCTACATGTACAACCTGTAAAACCAATGAACACATGACTCATGACTTGAGAAAGCCTGTATTTACTTTTCAGTGTGTGAATGCAAATTAGCTGAAAAGTGCAGTCTGTGATACACCTGCTTGTGTGAAAAAGGCAAACAGACAAAGTTTTACCAAACTAAGCCTCAATGTGTGCTTTTGCCCTACTTTGCCTTGGGGCTAGTGAGTAGAGGTCAAGTAGAACACAACACTCTTGTAATTGCAATTAATTTTTGGCCGTATTTCCTATATTTAAGATGTACTTTTAGAGAGTGTGCCAGTTTAGCATGAAATTTACACTTATAAGTATACTCAAGTAGTAACAAAGTTTGAGGACAAACTTGACAACAGTTACATACATTAAGTACAATTTTAGTAGCCTAAAAGTGTACTTAATGCATTTGTATTAAAAAAATGAAGTGTACTTTTTTTCTCACAAGGTACTCTCAGTGCATGACTGATAAATTAACTGTTTGTTTCCTTGATCAATGGTCGTTCATTTGAAGCTGTTATATTTCCGACAGCACCTGAAGGCCACATGATTGTCGACGTTGCAAGCAGGAGGAGAGACGCTTCCTAATGTTTACAATGTAATACCGAGCCTCTGGAGCCGAAGACGCTTTCTATGTGCAATAAGTGCCCGTATCATGGCATCTTGGATAAATGTGTCCCATCCCATTCAGTTTATTCGATGTTTGCGATGCGAAATTAACGAAATATTTACAATTTGGAGTCGTGTCTCTCCCGAGCGCTTCTTTCTGCGAATTGCTTCGTCTGAAAGGCTGATACGTTAGAAAACACATACGCATATTGAAATAATGAGTCTTTTTTCGTTACAGTAGACAGATGTGTCAGATTTTTGCAGTGCAGAGATAAATATAGGCAATCCGTACACCACCCCCCTCCTATCCTGCTTTCCTTCGTAGCCTACTCTGTGGCAGGGTTACTATCGGACAAACCTCCACTCCTCCTCCATTCTCTGTGCTGGGGTTACTATCGGACAAACCTCCCATCCTCTTCCTCTTCTCAATTTTGTTTGTCTGCGCCCTCATCATGTCCACATGCGTGCATATATGTCCAGGCGATGTATTTTGTTTGTTTTGTTTGACAATGCCGGGCTGAGGTGTTAAGGCTGCACGGAGTTCAACAACGGAAATCGCACAGGAAAAACTGAGGCATGTTGCATCTCGATTTATTCCTACAAAGAAACCCGTTGTAGCCCTATGTTCTCGGCTGCACTTCTATCAGGGTTACTGTCGGTCAAAATGAAAACGAGGAAGCTGCTCTATACTTTTTCCGTAGTGGGAAAAGCATTCAAGCATTCAGATGATTAAGTCCCAGTAAATACTTGCCTGCAACAGAAAACAAAAGATGGAGTGATCAGACGTGTTTTCGACTGAATGAGACAAATGAATCAACAGGCTGTGACATTTCATTTCAAACATGTGGGTATTCTGAGCCCAAATTCCAAAACTCCAAATATAAACTGTGTTGTCAATAAGCAAAGACCCATAAAGAATTGCTGAGATACTTAAAAGCCCAGTTCTTCTCTGCTCAAACCTCTAACTCCTACTGTACATCATTTTCTCATCTCTCCTGACTGTTTGCAGACAAGTGTCCTGAAGACTTAGTGATCCACCTTATGGGTCCCTTGAATTGGCTCCAATGGGTCCTCCAGCAAAATGAGTAATGTGCTCCCATTACCTTTATCGCAGATTGCATTACTTTTCAGCTCTTAGACCCAACTCTGCATTACAAAGAGTTCTGACAGTGTTACAACCCAGTTTGACAAAAGATTTGTTCACTGAGTTGGTACAAAAATGAAGGCAGCACACTGTAATTAGTCTTTTAGTAAACACATCAGATGCCCTGTTTGTAGCTTTTGGCCAAGCTGCATTCTGTTTAATCTCGCTACTTTTCAAAGTAAAATCTGATGATCTATTGAATTTGTTAGTTCTCTCAGTGACTTGAACAAACAGGGATAATCCAGTGTGGATCACGAGACCACAATATTTGATTCCTCATAATAACAAACATTGTTAGATCATTGAGATGAAGTTAACAAAATTGTAATTTGTTCTCTAGAGATTATGAAGCTGTTGCATGTGTGATGACATCTTGATAGTTGGCACACACCGGACCTTAGGGATGCCTCATCAGCATTTTTTATTCTTAACCGTAAAATGTGATGTACAATCATTTTGTTGCTCATGACTCAAAACAAGTTAAATAGTCAAATTTCACCAACCGAGCAAATCCGTCTTCAGGCAGTCACAGTACAAGTTTTCTGCGTGTGCACAAAAGCTGTTTCATCTCCTGAGGGGACGTCATGCTGCTCACTTGGTTGAACACCCTCTAACTTTTGTGTGCCGGTGCACATTTTGAACACTCCAGTCTTCATTTTCGAACCCTTGCAGGCACAACTCAAAGACATCCCGAGAGTGTTTTAACATCTTAAGTGGGTAATAGTCCAGTGATCCCATCAGTGGCCAAGTGTGTAAGCTACCTCACGCTGTGCCAGCCATAACAAACCATTGTTCTCCAGCCAGTGGGAATAACTGCACCTGACAGCTTACTACACATGATCACAATGAATGATATGTGAACTGCTGAACTCCCTTCAGAAAGGATAGAGACTCTTTGTCAGTCTTCCACAAAACTGTCTCTATAGCCACAAATTTGTCTATAATTAGATGAAAATGGACTATTGTTGCCTTCACTGTCCATCTCCAACTTTTGTCGTGGACTGGGCAGAGGTGAGCACCGTGTACTGCACATGAGCACGATATTGAGAGTCTGTCATGTGGTTTTTGGTAAATTTTATCCATGCTGTTTGCTGTCCTCAAATGTCCGGGAACAAGACAATGATTGCCTGTGAGCTGCTCAGTAGCTGAGAGTGACCTCTGATCCTCTGAGAGGACAAGAGGTGTTGAGAGGGGGAAAAAAAGTGTGTCCCTCAATCAATGAATTATGACACTGTCCGTGAAACTCATTAATTAATGTGTCATGTAAATACAGTGATGAAATAAATTGAATAAATTAAATGGCAAATACTTCAAACACTTTGCACTTGTAATTTAAGATCAAATGTAATCAGTCTCGTTGTAAACAGCCTTGTTAAAACCTATTAACCAACTGATTAGATTTATTCTAATCTAATTCTTATTCTGAGAAACTCCTGGGCTTCTAGAAAATAATTTGTCCCTTATTGAATAACAAAAAATAATCTTTGAGAATCATTAAAACCATATAACCTCTCAGAAAAGGCCATAAAGTCTTAAAATGGAGCCATTTCTACATCAGCCTTTTTTCTTATGAGTGCAATTCAACACTTTGATAGTGACAGCAGCTTCAGTTTCCTTCAGTTCCCCTGAATTCTTCAGATAAAAAATGAGCTGTCGTATAATGCAGTCATCTTGGATGATAATCATTCATCTCCATCCAGGCGGACAGCACTGGAGCTTCTTTGATGGATTAAATGACTAATTACTCTGATTTAGGATGCTGTTTTAATGAGACCCCATGCTGGGAGACCTCACAGTACCCCATCCTCATTGGAGAAGAGAGGGGTTTCTTAAAAATGACCCACTTACATTTTATTGCATCTTGTTTCAGCTGCCATGGAGGTTCTCATATTCACCTATATTCCTTAAGTTAAATTGGGTCACATTTGCTCTGTGGAACAATTGATACACTTTTTAGGAACATCTGACCATGTTTGATTGACTGAGAACATAAAATAAAATGTTTCCTGTGGAAGATGATTGTGTCGAGCGTGTTACTGGATGATACGAATAGATCACTGCAAAGGAATACATTACATTACATTTAAGCGCCTTCTTTTTGTTTAATGCATCCAAACTTGGTATCTACAGACTTAAGTGGAAAAGGAAAGGGAAAAGCACAATTTGGCTGGCCGCCGTCACCTGTGTTATATTTAAACTAATTACAGCCTTAAGCAAAGAGAACAGACTAAAAGACAGAGGAGGAACACTAGGCCGGATATTCGTTGCCAGATGGTTGTCTTCTTCTTTGTATATTAGTTAACCCGTACTGTGCATCGGGCTCCTGTAGCTTTCCTCATATATCAGGAAAAGATAACCAGTAAACAAATAGGATTAGTGTTAACAGGAAATGCCTCTTTTTTATGCTGATTTGTGAGTAGTGCACTCGAGAAGTTTAAGCCGGTGTTAATGTGGGGTCAGCTGTGGTTGAGTTTTATTTATGTGTGAAGGGTTTGCTTGTTATGCAGCGCCCATGTACCACATAGTATGAGCAGACATTGTTAATGAGAGGAATGCTGTGTTGTGTTGATCATTATCAAAGTAAAATGCCTCTTCCTCGCACTGTAAATAGTATATATATTTATAATAGATAACTATAATAGACCAGACCCCCCAACCACTCAAATGTATTTTTCTACCATTCTTTAACTTACTGTTCTCTCCTTGTTCTCTTTGTTTTCTCTAGACTCTTAGAAATTAAAGTTCTAAGCAGAACCATATAAGGTTCTTTGGCTTGTCCTCATAGGAGAACCCTTTTTGGCT
>JBCAUF010000134.1:27218350-27231526 GCA_038406115.1 Haemulon aurolineatum
AGATCAACCTGTAACAGTATAAAACATTTTTAACTGTATAGCTAAAATCTATCATATTTGATGAAAATAGTAGCATTTTTTATTTACTTGTTTGTTGAGCTGTTGTCCTTTTGAAAATTGGCATTAGATTTCCATTGTATTTGTAACTTAATACTCATCTGTCCCAGGGTAAAACACTTTTGTCTAATATTAATATTAAGAAATTAGGTTTCATATTGTTTTTCAATTGTCTTAAAATTTTTATTCAAAAATTTTATTTTAAAAATGTGCACACCCCAATGCAGCCTGCACAGCATATTGTTGGTGGGATTGACCCAATACAAAAGAACAAATTGCTTTTGAGCTCCAGCAGTGCTGGTGTTGAATTGCACTGAATCAGACCATGTCCCACTTCTTAATCTTGTTGTTGCAAGTCTGTGACAGGGAAGTCCAGGGGCCTCATTTATAAGCATTCAGTAAAAAAGATGGGCTTGAATGACTTGAATACCACCTCCCACACAAATGGTACATTAAAAAAATGTGACAAGAGACTGAACACATCGCTAACAAGTCTCTGAACAATGCCTTGAAAGAGTTGAAGAACGTGGGAGCTGGACACATTTGCAGCTGTAGTGAGATAAATTGTGTCATCTGCAGGTTTGATCAGAATACTACTGCCGTATGTTGTGCAAGTTTTTCAACTTGACCATAAAAAAAAAATTAACATAGTTTTATAAATGAGACCTCAGGCTATAATGAAAACAGACTGTAACTGACAGAGAAATGGCACGAGGCAGTATTTACAGACAAATGTCTGATTCACTAGACCAGACCAAAGGCTGCACACTAATCATACTGAACACTTTTGATGGAAAAAAAATATATAAAAATGTTGCTTTTTTGCATGCTGGCTTTCAACATCTGCATTTTGCTCATTTTTGTTGTCTTTCATTTCGACCCCTCCCCCCTCTCTCTCTCTCTTCTAAATTCTGACTTGTGAAACTGTTTCTCCCTGTTTTCTTTTCCTATGCACCTTAAAGCACACACATTAACCATCCTTGCTACCGCCTAGACCAGTTAAGTAAAAATACAAAACCCCAGAACCTCCAAATACTTTATATTCTTGACAGGGGGTAGATGCAGTTCTGTGTGTGTGTGTGTGTTAGATAATTATACGTTGCACAGATACCCAGTTTACTACCCCAACCGTTAAATCCACTGCCTAGATAGAGGTTTGTTAAAATGTCCCTCCTGTGATGTTGTGGTCTTTCTAGTCCCTTTTGTGTATTTGTAGTTGGTGGTGACAGTGAATGTTCATTGGCTTCTCATCCCCATTTTGCTTTGTGTATTGTGTTGTACTTAGTAGCTGAGTTTGTGCTTGCAGGTTGGGTGGGGAATAGGAAAAAAAAAACCTTCTAACTAGCAAAGTAACATGGCAGTGGAATTACTCTCTACGTTTGTGGGTGGGGTGTGATGAGGGGCTTACATTTCTTTAGCCATAATCTGTGGCTTGCATCTCAAAATGTCTTGTAATAGTGGCACTGATCCATTTTCAGTTTTGAGTTTTGTCTTTTTATTTTAATTTTCTTTTTACTTTTGTGTTTCAACTTAAAGTGTTACGTGGTAAGCCCAGTAGCATAAATGTCCATTTTTTTTGTTTCATAGATGGTTCAAAAACACGTCAACCTTCACCAAGAAGACATCGATTGATCTGATCTGCAATTACGACACATGAAATCAAAATAAACTCATTCTTTGCCACACGTCCAAATAGCCTGCTTTTCAGCCGCACAATGCATGGCTAAAGCCCAGCAGTGCTTTCTACTCTTTTGGGTTTGGTTAAAAAAACAGAACTTGCCATTATTGTTCCTTTTTAAATCAAGGACAAGTATATAGATGAGCTCAACATCCCTATACTTGAGCCTTGCTGACTAAAGAGAACATCATAAATTTGCAACCCTGGGGCAAGTTGAAGTGTAAGGGTGTGGGCAAACTCCCCTCCCCAGTTCTGAATGGAACTGCATTTTTAACCAACCAAAAATGCTTATCAGACCTTACAGTTACTTTGTTTAGCCTCAGTTTGTTTGTTTTCTTTGGATTTCTCATCAGTGTTTTTATATGTACAGTACCTCTCTTTATTGTTGTGGAGAGCCAAATATAGGTGACTGTACTGTAATGTGTAAGCAGGGTTTGGGGGCATGCCACAGGTAATGAAACGGTTACAGCTTGTTCTTCTTTGTGGGCGTAAAGACAGATGGATGTCCATTTCTGTGTGGTGACTGGACTGTCCCGGCCTGAGGTTGACTCTGCTGAACCAATCTCAGTCTCACTAAGCCAACTAAAAACAGAAAGTCCTGTCTGTCAGAAGTTGTATTTTTTTGAAGGATTATACTCTGTAGATTAGAGGAGTATTTGTCAAATCTTGACTGAAATTTATCTTAAACTCACTGTATCTGACAAATTCATCAGTCATTCCAGAGTCAACACAGTGGAGCCCCAGAGGCATGACTGAGACTTCTGGTGGACTTGAGTGTGGTGGTCTTCAGCAGAGGACTTTCTCTGGGCTGTATGTGTACTTGGGTATTTTACCTCTTCCTCCACTGATTGTTTTCTATTCCGTGTCCTTTCCCTCTACTCGTCTTTACACTCTAGGGCGGCTGAGGAGGCCATGATTTCAGATCTGGATGAGAACAACCCCGGCACGGAGTGGGAGCGGGTCGCTCGGCTCTGTGACTTCAACCCCAAGTCCAGCAAGCAGGCCAAAGACGTGTCCCGCATGCGCTCCGTCCTCATTTCCCTGAAGCAGTCCCCGCTCGTCCGCTAGGCAGCCAAGGCTGCTCAGGGCGTCATTCCATATCATCCTGTCACCACACACCAACCAACCCAACCACCGATGTCCCACCATCTGTATTTTGAAGACAAGGGGACAACCCCCTCCTCTGTCCATATCTGTTTGCCATGCACGGCCCTGTGGAAGGATATAGCCAGTGGTCCTACCTTCATCTTTCTCCTCCTGGCAGAGCTATAGAGATTAACCTTGAAGCACCAGCTCACCATAGTCTGCTCCCTGAAGAGTTTTCACCTGTGTGCATCTCTTCCACAGACCAATCAAGACCTTGTAGTTCCTCTTTCCCATTGTTTGATGAACGGAGACCAAGGCCTGTTAGATCAAGACCAGGTCTTGTGGTCTGTGGTATTGTGCAACACTTGAGTGAGGGTGGTGAGTTGGGACACTAAAAGGGAAGGGTTGCTTGTTTGGGCCTACAGCTACACTACAATCTGCTTGACATGGCCCCCAAACAAAATCATTCCCACGATGCTGTACTCTTAACCTGTCAATCCTATGAATCCCCCTCTGACGTACGAGGGTTGATTGATGTTCAATTGTTTTATCCACCTTTTACCTCCCCAACGCATCGCCTCGTGTTTTCCCACCCTGACAAAAAAAAAAGTGTCTTCAGAATTTTTTGTTGTTTTTTTTTAAGGACCAAACTCTAAGAAAGAACTCCAAATTCAGTGTGTGTACTTTGAACTGTGTGCGTAGAGCCTGCTTGTGGCATATTGTGTTAAATTTTCCAATCTATGCATTTCCTTTTGAAAAGCCTCTCCCCTCTCCAGTCAGGAACTGAACAAAGTCCAATCATTACAATAAATGTGACCCTTTTGTGTGTGAGTTAAAACCTCAACCGTGTGTGTGTATGTACTCTATGCGTGTACCTATGTACATATACAGAAGGCAATATATATACAGTATATAAAACATTTATGTCATTGAAATTAGACAGTTGTGGTTTTAAAGAGAACTAGATATTAGCCAGCTGTTGCTTGACCATGCGTGTTCATTGTCCATTTGATTTCAATATCAGTAAAAAGTGAATGAAAGTTGTTGTCCTGTCATTCTTCCACTAGATATTTAATGTTATTCTTTGGTTCATCAACTGAAAGTACAGTTGTGGAAAAAAAAGTTTTCGGACACCCTTAAAATTTTAATATTATCATGAAATATTAGTAGAAATATTTTTTTTTTTGTTTCAAAATGGGTGGCTGCACGAGACAAACAAATACAAATGATTTTTAAATCTAACAAAACTAAATTCTTGACAGTTTCAATGTCAGTTCTCAACATTGTGTCAAAGTTAACAAATAACAGAATGTGTTCAACTTAACAAAAATAAATAATGACATCAAATTAATTTAGTAGTCCTGATATTAGCATGCACTAGAGCTGGCATGTCCCCCACTAGCCTTTCACTGCCGAGGGATAATCTTGTCCCACTCTTCTTGAATTACTGCTTTTAATTCTTCTAAGTTTTTTGGTTGACGCTTTAAAACAGACCTTTTGATAATCCACCACCGTTTTTCAGTGGATCTTATGTCTGGGGATTGAGCTGGCCTCTCTAAGACCTGGAAACTGTGCTCCCGCAGCCAAGTTCTACTGGCCCTGGATGTGTGGCAACTAAGGGACGTTATCTTGTTGAAACATCCAGTTTTGACCTCGACAGAACATTGCACGTGCAGAAGGGAGCATGTGAGTTTCGAGAATGGCACAACACTTACGAGTTTAGTGTGCCATCACAGACAATGAGATTACCAACACCAGCAGCTTCATGCATCCCCAAACCATGATACTGCCTCCACCATGCTTGACAGTAGGTATATGGATCAGGATGTGGTCATTTCTTGCTGAAGAAACCCTGATTTTGGTCTGTCTTCGAAGCTGCTGGTTCGTCTGTTTTTCTGCAGAGTGTGTCCAACTGCTGAAGGACTGCATCTGCACTTCCTGGCTATCTGGTGGCAGCTATGCCCTCCCTGGCTGAGAATCTGTATCTTCAGGAATGTTTCCTGCGTTCGGTTCCTTGTTTTAGCCATTTTGTCTCTGAAGAACTTTCAAATGTGCTGGCTTGATATAGACACGAAGCACGGCAACAAAATTTAACAAGTGGATCACTGGTACCAAAATGACACAATACTCAAAATTTCGTATGTATTTTTATGGAACCAATCAATTTTAAGTTATTTAATTGCTTATTTTGGTTTAGTATTGTGGCTGTGATTGCACTAAAAGAAATTGCACTTGAAGATCTAAGAGTGATTCTTAATGCAATGTTTCACAAATGCATGGGTTGTCCATTTGTCAATGGCTGTTGTTCTTGGAGGACTACATTGGCGCTTGTGTAACTTTGACAACCAACAATTATTAACAACCAAGCATATATGCTTGTTGCACGCCTGTTCATGCTAGTCTGACTAGCCTAACCTGATCATTTTTATTTGTTGTGCTGTTTCTCCAACATTGTTGGGTGTGATGCCCTTGAGATTGTTGTGAGTGATGTCCTTGAGATATCTTTGACTTGATTGTGTGACTGGCAAGTAATACCCCACAAATAACACCCCAAAACACAGATTTTTTGTCAATCAAAAATGAATTCCTCTGTTTGTATGTGTGAATTACAACAGGTTACAGTGTCCCTGTTTCTGCATTCCAACTGATGTTTCTGTTTTCATTACGTTGGCACTTGTGTGTCAGACGGTTGTCATGTTGCCAAATGCCAGACATACAGTCCTTTTCATGGATAATCATGCTGTCAAAAGGTCAAAACACAATGTATCTCCAAGTTGAAACGTGTAGAAAATTGTCCTTATCAAAACTTAATTAAACCTAGTTGTCAGTGTAGTTTTTACTTCAATTAGATTAAAAACATGAAAAAATAGTATCAAGAGTAGAGTAACAAAATCTTTTAGTTGAGTATTTGATTCAAGAACTTTAATAGAACAATATCTGAACAACATCTTAAAGACATCGACATGACATCAAACTCATTTAAATAATTTTTTCAGTTTTTGTAGGATCTTAGAGACCAAGATTGCAATTTAACCGATAGTTATTTGCATTCGAACACATTGCTAAAATATATGTGGAAAAGGAGGGGAGACAAGTACAAACTGACAGGTGAAGAATTGATAATGACACATTGGACGACCGAATACTCAAAATTGCTTATGTATATTTTTATGGAACCAATTTTAAGTTTTTTATGGCTTATTTTGGAATTGTTTAGTATTTTGGCTGTGATTGTACGAAAAGAAATTGCACTTGAAGACCGAAGAGTGATTCTTAATGCAATGTTTCACAAATGCATGGGGTATCCAAAAACTTTTTTCCACCACTGTTGTGATGTGTAAGCCTGAACGAGTCGTTCAAAACTCGAGATTCTTTTTACTGACTCGGGAGCTACGAGTCATTGGGCTCTAGTTTCGTAGACCAGGCGCCGCGCCAACGGGGTGTATCCAGGTGCACTTTGCAAGTTTTAAGCACGGCGCGTCCCCGGTGCAGCACGGCGCAAGTACTCCCCTTTCCCTCCTCCGTCCCTCCTATCGGTGGAAGTGGAAAAGAAGGAGGAGAGAAGGTGTGGAGGGGGTTTACACAGCCGAGTCAGATCTTCCCCAATCAAATGAGCTCCTCTCCTCACCTTTAATGCGCCGAGGCGAGGCGTACTGCAAGTTTCGTCATTTCACCATGACGCCCAAACTTCTTCTGGGAGAGACGTGAACTAATTAGTTTGCATCACAGTTTCAGCTCTGTTCATTCAGTCACGTTGAGTTTCCAATTATGCGTGACAACCGTGCCAAACCGACCGTGCGCCATGCGCCAGCCCACCAAGCTTGAACTGCGTAGGGTCCGCCCCCCTGCACCACCATGCGCTACGCCATGAAACTAGAGCCCATTTTGTCTCCATTAACTCGTTCACTGACTCACCACTGCTACCACCAGCTAAGTGTAAAGAAAAGGCATGCCACACAACTGTTCCAATGACAATGTGAAACAGTGAGTCATAGCATACATTTAGGTTTGTTTGCTGCACTTACACCATTAGAGTAGACAATAGATGACAGTTTGATCAACTCCCATTCTCTCAATTCGGTAAGCAGCTGGTCAAATAAAACATTTTACAATGACAGAAACTCCCAGCACTTGACAAAATTAATGTCAATTGTGTTAAAACGAGTCGTTGGAGTCTCATGAGACCACTTGTTTTTTGCAGCGGAACAGTCGTTGGCCTTTTTAAGCCATCGATGATTTGATATGTTTGAAGGTTCTTGGAGACCTACATTGGTGCTTATGCTATATGCTATAACAACAAACACAGTTTACTCTGCTTTCCATTTCACTCATCATGTCTATAATATAGGCTTGTTTGCATCCCTGTCCATACTGGTCTGACTAGCCTAACCTGATCATTGGATGTGGAGAATTGATAATGACTCATTGCGTGAGTATGTGTCTGTACATCTGAAACGCATGAATAAGGGGGCAGGACCAGGATCAGGATCAGGATCAAGCAGACTATAAAAGGAGTCACCCGACTTTGGCATTCCTCCTCACTTGCTTACCCGGGACAAGTTCACTTTATTAGACGTTTCTGACTTGCTGAATTTACTCTTTACTCCCGTTTTCCATTTCACTCATCAGTAACATTGTACTTCACCAGAATGCCTCTGCAGTTTGAACTTTGTCCTGGTAAGATGATTGGGGGCTCCCATCCATGCTTCATTATTGCTGAGATTGGACAAAACCACCAGGGGGACATTGAGATCGCCAAGAAAATGATCAAGATGGCAAAGGTAAATTAAGACGGTAGAACTGTGTCTATAATGTTTATTGCATTGTCCTGTTAAAATTGACCAAGTTTTCTCTTCTCTTCTGCACCTCTCATCTTCTCTTTTTGCAGGACTGTGGTGCTGATTGTGCCAAATTCCAGAAAAGCGAATTAGAATGCAAATTCAGCAAGAAAGCTTTGGAACGGCCGTACAATTCAAAGCACTCGTGGGGGAAAACTTACGGTGACCACAAGCGACACTTGGAGTTCAGTCATGATCAGTACAGGGAGCTGAAAAAATATGCTGCAGGAATTGATATTTTCCTCACTGCCTCTGGCATGGATGAGGTAAAAGAATCCTGTTTGGGTTTTTCTTGTCTTTCCTTTTTTAAATTGTATTGCTGAAGATAAAATAGCGAACATACAGTAGCTGGTAAGAACAAGCATTTTTAAAAATTATTTCACCTATATATGTTTTAATGTGTTTCAGCAAATAGTTGAATTACTAATATACAGCTAATAATACAGCATGTGTATCAGTATCAAGACTATACTCATATCACAGGCATTGTTTCACATGAGACACTGCAATTCTTAACACTAATATGTGCTCTAATTATTTGGATTTTCCTAGATGGCTGTGGAGTTCCTTCATGAGCTGGATGTGCCTTTCTTCAAAGTTGCCTCATGCGATTCCAACAACTTTCCCTATTTGGAGTCAACCGCTAAAAAAGGTATGCAAATGTGTAGTATATAACCTCAAGTGACTACAGTCACCGACACCTACCTTACAGGTTGTTGGAGAAAAAAAATTGCACTGGCTTTTGTTGGAAAATGCTGGCTTTGTTGTCCCTCTGAAGTCGAAGCGGAAAGCATACACAACCGCCACTCTGTCTGCCTAGACAGATACATTTGAAAATGTAAATTATGTTTGACCACGCGTAATAGGTGTGGTCAAAGCTGCCATTCATCTTTTCAAAGACATACTATACAGCATCCTTTTTGACATGAAGTGCCATTTTTAATTTGTCTTGTCAATCAGTGTGCCATACCAACATTAAGGTTAACATTTTGTCACAAATAAATAAATAAACATAGACAGTAACTTGCTCTGCCCTGCTCGGACCCCAGTATAGAGGCTTTGTAATTTTGGCTAAAAACTTCATCACAATTTAAAGACGACTGAGAAGCTTTAAAATAGCTAAAAAGGATGATTGGAGGGGGTCTTTAAGACAAGCATGAACAATACGTGCTTTCACGTCAGAGTCTCCAAAAGTCTCTAATAACATCATAAAAAGTTGCTAGAGTTGTCGCTAGTCACCTGTTTGAAAATGAGTCAAGGGTTAAAGGGTCTGAATACTCGCCAAGTCGCCAAGTCGGCAACATTGATCTGAAGACCATCAACAGTAAACCGAGCTGGGTCCAAAAGAGTTATTTCTTTCTGTGGAACTTGGAAGACAGCCACGAGGAAGATACATGGCATTCAGATAAAAGAGTTGGGCACGCCATGGTGCATACCATCAGATCTAGGTGTGGGAAAAATAGGGGCAAATTACTGCACCATAACTACTAAATGCTCAGGGCATTTGGCATTCAAAGCTGACGCCTCTTTCCAGGGTCAATGAACGAGAGACAAAGGACAAAGAGAGGATGAAGGCAGACGGCAGTGATGACAAGTGATGAATGAGAGGGATTACTTTAGCATTAGTCTATAGAGCCTATAGTTTTTGTTTTTTTTGTTCAGTTTTTTTGTTTTGCAACATCTTCAGATGGTGCTGTGTGAATTCATAAATCCTAAATAGAATCATGAATCACCAAAAATGATTTATCTGTTTATATTCACAAATGTTACGTATAATGTGAAGGACTGTTGTCGCTTCTTTCTCAGGGTCTGACTTTTTGACAACACACACTGCACCATTTCCTTCCTCTGAAAATGTGACTTATGAGTCAAGCAAAAGTGAAAAGATTTTTGTATAATCATATCCTTAAAACCAAAATGCAAATGAATAAGAAATCAATATATAATTGCAAGCCTTTCTCTCATGTCATATCCTACCTTTATTAAAGAAAGATATAAAGCTGTACTTTTTGTAAAATGACGATGGCACAATCATATCCACCTCTGTTTTTATCTATGTACCCATCTGTCTGTGTCAGGACGTCCCATGGTGGTGTCCAGTGGGATGCAGTCCATGGATACGATGCGTCGTGTTTACAAAACAGTGAAGGAGCACAACCAGAACTTCACCATCCTGCAGTGCACCAGTGCCTACCCTCTGGACCCTACAGACGTCAACCTTAGTGTGATCAGGGTAAGATCAGTAGAATAGACCGGAAGGTTCCTCCAAGTCAATTTTCATGTCCACTGAATCGTCCCTGCTAGCAGGAGTGCAGTAGAATGATCAGCAATATCTCAGTATATTGTTACTGCGTGTGGTATTTTTCAGTGACTTCATTATTCAGCACTGATGCGGAATCTGGTACCATTGTTATAGTGGACATAGAGTTGCATTAGTAAGTCCCAGCACGACCCGCCATATGGTTCACTTGGATCAGAAACACTGTAAGGGTGTTACTGTAAGGGTGTAAGGCAGTCACGATGTCTGGCCTTTATCAGATGCGCTATCTCTTCCTCTTTTTCCACCATTCTCTCAGTATAAAAAAAGCAAATGTTTTCATTTGCAATGCAAATATGTCTCACTTCATCCACCTGCAACCTTTTTTGTGACACCTGTAAGGGTTAAGCGCATCCTTTGTAAAACACATTACTTTACTTAATTGATCCCCAAGGGGAAATTGACTTTCAGTTACAACCTGTCCAAACAGGAGCAGGAGGAACTGTGGGTCAACCGCCCAAAGCAGCACCCTGTTATATAACATAACATAATGAATAGCTCCAGAAAAGAGTGAAATCTAATAAAAGGTTATCAACCGTTGCAAGCTGTGGTGTTTCTCAATACCTATTCTGCATGATTTACAACATGTTAATCCCACACTGGTCCTAACTATGACCAGTGGAATGAAGTCCATGGATACGATGCGTCGTGTTTACAAAACTGTGAAGGAGCACAACCAGACCTTCACCATCCTGCAGTGCACCAGTGCCTACCCTCTGGACCCTAAAGACATCAACCTTAGTGTGATCAGGGTAGGATCAGTAGAATAGACCAGAAGTCTCCTCCAAGTCAATTTTCATGTCCACTGAATCGTCCCTGCTAGCAGGAGTGCAGTAGAATGATCAGCAATATCTCAGTATATTGTTACTGCGTGTGGTATTTTTCAGTGACTTCATTATTCAGCACTGATGCGGAATCTGGTACCATTGTTATAGTGGACATAGAGTTGCATTAGTAAGTCCCAGCACGACCCGCCATATGGTTCACTTGGATCAGAAACACTGTAAGGGTGTTACTGTAAGGGTGTAAGGCAGTCACGATGTCTGGCCTTTATCAGATGCGCTATCTCTTCCTCTTTTTCCACCATTCTCTCAGTATAAAAAAAGCAAATGTTTTCATTTGCAATGCAAATATGTCTCACTTCATCCACCTGCAACCTTTTTTGTGACACCTGTAAGGGTTAAGCGCATCCTTTGTAAAACAGATTACTTTACTTAATTGATCCCCAAGGGGAAATTGACTTTCAGTTCCAACCTGTCCAAACAGGAGCAGGAGGAACTGTTGGTCAGCTGCCTGAAGCAGCGCCCTGTTATATAAAAAGAGTGAAATCTAACAAAAGGTTATGCACCATCAACCGTTGCAAGGTGTGGTGTTTCTCAATACCTGTTCTATATGACTGACAATACGTTAATCCCACACTTGTCCTAAATATGTGCTGGCTGCTTTCCCCCCTTTCAGATTGTGCCGTGGGAGACTCATACCTTGCTTGTGCTCACTTGTGGCTTTGATTAGATTTCATTTGGCCTTGGTTCATGTTTCAGGCAATTAAGGCTAGCACTCACAGTTTCCTAGCACCCAACAGCTCTAATTCACTACTGATTGTCACATGTTATACTGTTGGTAAGTCCATACACATACATGAAGAACATGCTGTAGTGAAGTCACGTGTAGTGACAAATCGATATTTACCCTTATTCTCTTTTCCTGAAGGAATACCAGAAGGAATTCCCCGACATTCCCATTGGATATTCCGGACATGAGCGGGGAATCTGCATTACCGTGGCCGCGGTGGCGATGGGAGCAAAGGTCGTGGAACGTCATGTCACCTTGGACAAGACCTGGAAGGGAAACGACCACGAGGCATCCCTGGAGCCCTCAGAGCTGGCAGAGCTGGTCCGATCCATCCGACTGGTGGAGATAGCGATGGGTTCACCTATCAAGCAGATGTTACCCTGCGAGAAGAACTGCCACGATAAGGTTGGTTTCACTCTTGCAGACTTAGATATGGAATTGTATCAGATTTCGTGTCACGAGCAAGTCAGTCACTGTTGAGTGTTTTTATTTTTATTTTTATTTTTTCAGCTGTGGCTCTGGAGGGAGCATTTGATAGTATGATTAAATAACCCCAATGATGTCATCATCTTTTAGATTAGATTAGATAATACTTTATTGATCCCACAATGGGGAAATTCACTTGTTACAACAGCAGACATGGAATAAAAAGAAGACAAAGAAGAAAAATGTGCAATAAGAAGAAAAATGTGCAAATATATACAGGATTTAAAAATATTACAGCTATGAATAAGACTGCAGTGAGTGAGTAATCATGATATAAATATAAATAGAATAAGAATATTGCAGGTTGACCAATATGATAAAAATATGAAAGTACTTAAAAAGTATTATGAAATAAACACAGTGCACTGTAAACCATATTGGAATGAATGAATTATAAATTATATAAAAATATTACAGTGTAACAGTACCAGTGTTTTGAACGGAAAGCCTGAGTTGCAAAGTGCTAGCATGGGCGTTTACCAGTCGAAACATCCAGTTTCTACTAATACAGTAGTCACAGTCTTAAAAAAAAAAAAAAAAAAAAAAAAAAGTCACAGTCAGGGCACATTATATTAACTTGTTGTTTTCAATCTGTTTGTTTTACTCAGAAGTCAGTGATTTTGAGTCTTTCTCCTCTTTTTTTTGCTCCAGCTGGGCAAGTCGGTTGTGGCTAAGGGGGCCATCCCCAAAGGCACAGTGCTAAGCCTAGACATGTTTGCAGTAAAGGTCGGCGAGCCAAAGGGCATCCCTCCAGAGAACATGCAGCAGCTGGAGGGCAAGAAGATCAAAGTGGACGTGGAGGACGATGACAGCATCTTGGCGGACATGATAGAATAAAGGAATCCTCCACAAAGGTTGGGAGAGGCAGGCAGGCTGACAGACAGACAGAGAGGGAGGGAAAGGAACGACAACGAGAGATGGAGAAAGGCAGACAGAAAGTGATGCAGTGTGTGAACAGAGATACATTAAGGAAATAGAGAATGACTAAAAGAGAGGGCAGATGATGAAGCCTGTGTGTTCAAGTAAAAAAGAAAGACAAGAAGTTTGGTAAAGGCAAATTACACTGGGGATGAATGGGTCTAAATAGGTCTTAAACTAAAGTATAGGAATTTATAAGCTGCACCCTAATATATGAACTACTT
>JBCAUF010000134.1:27413812-27424266 GCA_038406115.1 Haemulon aurolineatum
TCCTGAGCTGGCTCTTTTGAGCTTTTTTTGAGTGCGATTCTTAGAAGTTTGATAAATAGCAAGAGAGAAAGTGAGGAAGAAAAAAGGAGACAGCAGAGAGATGGAGAGAGGAACAGAAGAAAAGATGAACAAGAGAGAGAGAGAGAGCAGATGAGAAGCGGCCAGGCCTGGGAAGGGAAGGCGGGGGGTGAGGGTTTTGGGGCAGAAGAAGAGGAGGCGGAGGAGGCCAAGAGGCACGGAGGTGGTGGTGGTGGAGGAGGAGGGTGAATCCAGGCTGACCCCTGTGTCTATGTGTGTTGTTGTGTGTCTCAGTGGGTTTCCTCTGCCCTGGCGCCAGCTGGAAATGCCTCCACTAAGCAGAGGCAGTACACACATCATCCTCCATTCACCCCCATTCAGTCCCCTTTGATGAGAGTAACACTATACATGCCCAGCGCGCCTCACAGATCCTATCAAGCTGCTGTTTAAAGGGCGGGAGCGAGAGCCGGGGCAGCTGATCATAACTTACCGAGTGTTCAGACACACTGTCATCCAGTTTCGTTGACCTGCGGAGCAAATAAAAACGAGGACAATTGAGGTGGTTTTGTAATTGGAGTGATGTTGTTGTTACAGTGGTGCGGGTTTTCGTGAGGTACGCTGCCACCTAGGGGTCATCTCCCATGGTTGCAGAGAGGAATGTGGTCTCCCCTCTGCTTATTTTGAACCACTACTTTGATAAACAGAATTGAGCTGGATTAGGTTTCCTTGAGAGCCTTCAAAGTCACTAAAAAGCCGTCGTGGAGATGTCTTACTACACTTCTTTTTTCTCTTCTCAAGGGAATTATACCTTGTCACCCATACCTTGAGTACCTGCTAGAGGATTAGTCACAGTCACTCTTTAAAGTTGATCCTCACGATGGTCTTTTTAAAATGACTCAATAGCCATGAAATTAGTCATTAGTTTGTTATCCTGCCGTGATGTTGCCCTCATGCAACAAAAACCTCGCCAGTAAACAATTATCCGACTGACACGGCGAGGTAGAGGCCCAAATCTGCAGCCCAGACATGCCGTGAGGAGGAAAAACAACCGGCTTTGCTTAGCTTAGCTTTAGTTTGCTTTGTTCTGGCCATTACGGAGCCGAAATATTGTCATTACTCATAGACCAAATCATTTTACGACATCCTGCAATTAAACTTTAAGCTAATAGGTTAATGGGACAAATGGAGTTTGAGCGCTGGAAGTTGGTTTCTATTAGGGATGGCAATGCAGGGAGAAGTGCACAGTTGCATGCTCTGCACACACACACACACACACACACACACACTCATACTGTGTCTTTTTTTCCCCCCTTTTCTTTCTGACACACACACACACACACACACACAGACACATGCAAACACAAACACAGAGAACAGCCTGGTTTGATTTAGGTTTTGCGGTCCCCTCCCGGTGCAGCGTCAGACAGGCAGAGAGGACCAGAGCGCAGTGAACTCCGGTTCAGCCTGAGCCCGCCTGTCTCTGCTAAGCTTCAAGTTGAAACCCTCCAAATTGGGTTTAATCTGTGTTTTGCTTTGCCAATTATCGACCCGCAGAGCTGCATGGCAAATGGGGATGAATGAGCTTTAGATGGGCCTGGTTGAGAGGAAGGTCATGGTGTGATTAATGGTGATCTGTTGAATCCATGACTCGGCTGAGGCGCAGCACGGGACGAGTTATCAGAAAATGAGTATCTGCGGTAGAAACTGCACAGCATGAAGCAGCAGAGATGCAGTTTGAAATGCTGAGTATAAACTTTTATGTCAAACTCTTACTGAAAACCAAAGTGGGTTTATCATACAGTACATTTGTTTTTCAGTCAACATTGTTTCTAAACAGATCCAGACAGGAGATCTGGTTTCTGTGTCATGTAATACCAGCGCTGTGGTATCACTAGTTTTATGAAGATGAATATACTGTCTCGGAGCCCTCTGTTCATTACAATCACTGCTAATTGTACCATGTTCACATCTCAGTGGAGCACACCCTTTGATGTGCTCAACTTGTTGAGAAGGTCACATTCTGATTTTTGTTTTCCAGATTTCACTTAATGAGGCAGATTTACACATGGAAATGAGTTTATTCATCATGAGGAATACTAACCTGTGAAAGCTTCTCTTCTCTTCAGCAATAACCCTGGTGAGGTCGTTAAAATGTCAACCTAGACTTCCTTTTTTAAAAATAGAAATACTGCATTAGAAAACTTGGAGTTGTGGGGTTTGGAAGCAGTTGTCGTTTAGGAGGCAAAGGGGTGGGATCTATCCACCAAGTTGAATTATGGGATATGTAGGATCCACTGTTTTGGAGCTTGACTCATACTGCTGATAAAAAGTCATTAAAATATGTCTGTTGTCAGTTCTTCAACTTGGGGCAATACTAAATTGCTGGAGTTTCCCTTTAAAGCAACGACAGAAGAAAATGAATCAGAGGCAACTGGGCTGAAAGATCATCCGAGAGAGGCTTCTTCAGTTCTGGGTTTTTGGGTTGAAGGCCCCCTGAATGATGCGGGGATTTGAAGATATGAAATAGATAGCAAGGAAAGAAGAGGATAACAGAAACCAGCTACAGTTTCATCTGAGGTGGCGACAACACAGACTACACCAACCAGCCTTCGGCTATGTTCCACTGTGAAGGGGCACAGAGTGAACAAGATCCTCGGAGAGGCGCAGAGCCAACTTCTTAATGAGAGAGTGAGACAGGTCCATTTCACAATTGAAGGGCTGAAAGAGAAAGCTGACCATTTACTCCAGAGACTGACATCACTTCTGCCTCGTGCAGTCTTGGATAAGGTCACAGATTTCTGTAAGACGGCCCAACATGCTACAAGCAAAGAATGACAGATAAGAAAACTTCAACCAGAGCTGGTAACACAGACAACAGAGCTGAAGAACTCTTGGGTGAGAGGTGAAACATCTTCAAGTACGTACAAATAGTCCAGTTGCCTTCCATTCAAATAGAAGGTGGTCCTTACGTTTGAAATCACTCCCTGTTTGTTATTGAATGCATCATATTTATATGATTATTATGTGATCTATCAGATAGTTGATTGTTGAATCTAATTCTCAGGTTGACAAAAAGCTAAAGCTTTCAAGCTTTAGGTCTGATTCTAGCCTTTAACATGACCCAAAACATTAGCGTTCAACAACCAGGAAATGAAACTCAACAGTCGGCTACTGCATATCTTACAGATTGCAATCGACTGGAGAATTAGTGCCACCCGTCGTTTATCTCGATGAATCAACTCCTAATCACATGACAGTAGTGGATGCGTTTACGTTTTCTTTTGCGGATTTTCTCAAAATTCGGTTAAAATTAACCTTGTATTTGGATGGAAACCTTGCAAAAATGATGATTCATAACTTTATTACGGGGTGAGTAAGTGAATGAAGGAGTTGTTCCATCATCGTCATGTTTTAAAATCCACTGCCAGAGCCGTTCATCACAACAACGACCTCCTGCAGCTACAAGAACTGGCTTTTAATCACAAACAAATGTGTTTCAAGTGGACTTAAGACTGCATTGCCAAAAAGCCCTCAAAGAAAGGAAAGTTCATCTACATTTCCGCCAACTTTCCCCACTTACTGTCTTCACCAAGGTGCTTCATCAGCACTACTAGTCAAAAGTTTGGACACACCTTCTCATTCATGTTTTTCTTTATTTGTATTTCTGTCTTTCTACATTACCGAAGACATCAAAACTATGAAGGAACACATGCAATTATCTAGTTTGAAAAAAGGGGGGTGAAAAAAAACCGAATATGTTTTGTTTTATGTTCTTCATGTTCTTCAACGTAGCCACTTTTTGCTTTGATTTGCAATCAATCATTCACCTGGAATTGTTTTCAATTAACACGTGTGCTTTGTCAAAAGTTAATTTGTGGAATTTCTTGCCTTCTTAATGTATTTGAGACATCAGTTGTGCTGTACAGAGGTAGGGTTGGTACACAGTTAAAAGCCCCATTTGACTCGTTTATTTAATAATGAAGACGTCAAAACTATGAGGGAGCACATATGTTGTATGTATTATGTAGTAAAGAAAGTGTCATCACATCTACAGTGTTGAAAGTAATATAAAATAATGAAAAACCTTGAATGAGAAGGTTGTGTCCAAACTTTCGCCTGGAAGTGTACCTACATGTGACTCACATGCACCCGAAAAATACATAATAATAGGGATACTATCACATCCCATGTTAAATAATAAAAACACATTTGTCTCCTGCGCCAGGATCATCTAAGCATGAGCTATTGAGTTATTACAAATCAACTCTATACTCGCTCTGAGCACATGCATGCCAACTGTTCATGACAAAACTGAATTAACATAATCAAATTAATCGAGAAAAGTATCCCTTTCCTTCATGACCGTACACACAAGAACAGTTTTGAAGGATATGACAAGTTTGCCAGGTCCAGACCAGCAAACTCGGGTGTGGCCGCACATTCTGGGACCCCTGACAACATCTCACAACCCCCAACGAGTTTCTAATCCTTGACATGTTCCAGGGACCCCGTCCAGCATCTGGACTTCCCGAAAGAGGCGTGACATGTCCTCCAAAACCAAATGGCCATTTATTTATTTAACATTTTTCTATGTCACTGGTATCACTGGAGTAGCCACTAAGTGAAATCGCTGCACGGCAGTAAAATTCAGAAATTTGAAGAATTCGAAGACGTCAAAGGGAGAAAATGACTTGCTCCAAGCTGTGAGGGGTAACTGTGCCCCTATGGTTGATTTCAGTTGAACAAATATCTCTTTCATCTGCTTTTATCTGCAGGTACTCATTTTATTACAGCTCATTAGCTGGGGGACTTGTGTGAATCCAGTTCGCTTGTCACTGCACTCATTCCCTTTTAAACACATTTGGTCTGACTCCTGTTTATGTAATCTAATAATGTTTCTGATTTTCATTCATTGTCATTTGTTATTCAGTATTGTTTTCACAGTTCTGCCAATCAAAACCTCAAAGGCTAGCCGCTGTCTTCAACCTCTCCTGGAGGTCACCCTGCTTCTGAGAGGCTGCAGAAAAGTCATGCATGTGATAACCACATAGAAACGTGTCTGCAGCTTGTGTCAACGGCCATTGCCACCATGAGCAGGTGGGTCCACGTCACTCCACGCACTAGTCTCAGTGGGTGTCACAGTGTATTCATTCCTTCCCCGACACAACATCAGTTCCACTTCCGCTCTGCATTGTCATTATCGTGTGGGACCACCAGTAACAGGCAGCTGAAGCACAGATTTTTGCAGGATTAACATTGATTGCCACTGCTGACAGATTCCCCAAAATCCCTTAGCGGGGCTAGTTACACAGCAGGCTGACTGTCAGCAAACCCCTCTAAGACGCAGTTAAAGCTGACACATAGTGGCTCACTCACACTGCACAGCCCTGACCCACCGTTATTAGGCAACTACCGCTTTACCACTGGTTCTCCTTGCTACATGTAGATGATATATCATTAAAGTTACACTCATTTATTAAGGGAATGAAAATGTCACTGTCGATTTGAGGTGGTGGTCCAGGTCTCTGGGTCTGGTTTCATGGTGTAGCATGGAAGCCAAATGTGATACAAGAAGCTCTTGTAAAAAGGTTATTGATATTTATGAGAGTATCTCTTGAACATAAGAATCTCCTCTTAACCTCACCATAAAAAAGAAAGATGTCATGTCATGTGCTCATTGCCTCACAGAGGCCTAATTCTTGACATGTTTTCACCCCTCACTTCATTTGACAGTGGTCATAACTGCAGAAAAAACAAAGAAATACTTTCAAGAAAACACAATAAATTTGGAAACGATGATGAACAACTGTCAACAAATAATGACAGTCGCTATTAAAAACCGAAGCGACCCTCTTGCCACAAGCCTCTCTCGAGGGGGACGGGGGAAGCCAAGAATAAATTGCCTGTCTGTAGTCATTTGAATGCAACATTTAGCTGTGATTTATGTGAAGGCAGAAAAAGCATTATGAGAAAACATTTTCCAAGTGCAACAGCTTGCAGCAATTTACATTATATGGGGGGAAAACCGCTGAAACAAATATTTGACCGGCCTCCATAATGAAATGGATATATTTATACACATTGAATTGAGTCAAAGGCTCTGTAACGAACGCATGGCTTCACCAAAGGACCTCTCTGCGTTCTTGTAGTAAACATTTTACTGATGCTACAGGGGCTTCGAATGAAAGTTATTAGAGCCATAATTCTCCCAGCGGGCCAAGAGATACAAAGATAATCCACATGAAGAGAGGGAAGAGACTCTAGAGGGAAATCAACGCTGTGTTTGTATCAGTGACAGAAAGAGATTCAGAGATTTACTAATTCAATTTCAATTAGTTTTGAGCTGAAAGAGATTTGCTTTTGCTTTTCTAATTAGTGTGCCGACTGTGCTACCCTTTAATCTCCCACATTTCTTTTTCCTTCTCGGCAAAAAAGTTGCTGAGAGAAAAGGTAAATATATTTGCAGCACATTTCCCCCGGATGACCTCAATGATAGACTAGATTATGAGCCAGTTTTACCTTCAGCATTCAACTGTCTCACAAACATTAACATATCTGTACAAATATATGATGTTGTTTTTTTCATCTCTTTTGTTTTGTCAACAGTGTAAAGCCTTTTTTTTTACAGTATTTCTAGACTCAGAAGTTTTCATATCCACAACAGAGCAAACGACTATGTAACAGTGTAAGAGGTTTTGCTCGTTGTTGAATCCACAGAGAATTATTAGCCGACTCTGCAGGTCCGCTTAGCTCTATGGAGGGTTTTAGCTTCTTTTAGCTCATTGTTTTGATGTTACGACCCTCAGCTTCACTGTATTCATTCACTCTAACTGCTTTCATATTTTTTCACCAGCTTTCATCTGCACTTTTCTTGACTATTTTTTTCAATATTTGTTCTACTTGCACTAGTTTTTGTTGTCCTCCATATGCCTTGTCCGTATGGCAAAGTTGGTAATAATGTTGACCTTGAAGTCTTCATCATTAGCAGCAGGCATCCTCTTCATGAAAAAAGCTAGAGAAAATTCGCTGTATACTGAGAGAGACAGTTTGTGACTAGCTTGTTAAAATAGTGCGGCATTCAGCAGCTAAAGCGACAGATATTTCCCTCAGGAGTTGGTGGGGAACAAGCCAGAGCTAAAGTATAGCAAACACTGGACTCATATCGATCAGGTGGACACAAACATGACTCCAAATGAATGATAACGTTGCTCTTTTTCTTCTGGATGTGAAAATAAGAAACACATTAATCTGAGCTGCACATAAGCTCTGGGATAGTATGTTAATGTTGTGTTTACAGTTTGTTCCTGCTGTCCCCAAATGACTATCAGTTATTACAGTCAAGATTTTAGTTTGTTTACTTAAAATGAAATAATACATTAAGTTTATAGCATGAAACTTTTATTCTTGGTTTAGACCCATTTGAAACAGAGTTAAAAAAAAATTGAACTGTGAACTAAATCTAAAACTCTAGATAATCAAACTGTCTTGCTGGTTTCTGGTTAACATTGTTAGGAATGCATCATAGCCTCAGTGATCCTAAAATCCTGGCTACTGCCCTGTTTGCTCGTTAGAAAGTTCAGCACAGTGTGTCTTACAGTTAAACTTCCAGGGTGAGTCATCGTAAGACATCTGTGTCTTTGTTTTTTTAAATGATAATCCGATGAGTTGCAGATGTCTTGAATGGTCATACAGCTATCTTGTCCCCGTTGAGTTCACAATGTAGCATGAATGAAACCACACACACATAAACACACACACTGCAGCGCTGTTCGTGCACAGGCGAGAGGACACGAACGCAACACTCTAATTAATATGTCACAGAGAAAATATTTTAATGACTTACAAATGGGGGTGACTGCACACTGCCCTGTGCCATTTATTTACAGTGAGGCTGAGACTTACTGGCATGAGGCAGCACATACAGCAAATTCTTAGACATCTAAATTAGAGGGGGCCCGGAGTGTCGTGGCTTCAGATACATGTGTGTAACCCCTGTGGTCTCCAAGCCCCCTCCTTCAAATTTGCGTCTTCCCTAATCAGTGCCAAATGGCGATTTTTTTTTTCTTCCTCTTTCCCAGCTTGGGCGATACGAGAGAGAGGAAGGAAGTCATTGTATTCAATGAGAGCCTTCCATTTTTATTTTTTACAGCCGCATCACGTTCAGGTCCCCCCTCCTCCCCACATAAACGCAGCAACTCTTACAATTACAGACGCTTTCATGTGTCCCAGTCAGCGGTCGGTGGTGAAGGAGGGCCAATTGCTTATAATTAAGAGGTATTTGTTTTGGAGCTGTGGGGTGCTAAATTCTTCATACACATGGCACTTTTTTGCCATATTAGCAACACTGTAGGGCAAAATCTGCAGCGCAAAGGCAGTACAAAAACACAGCTCAAGAGCTGACCAAAGACACAGTTAGCTGTGTGTTTGCTCAGAGATATTGAAGTGATCGTGAGTTCACGTGAGATGTTTCAATAAAACTCAATTTGTTCTCAAAGTTTCTGCCTTTCTGCCCTTAAAAGTGAACATGTCTGAGCACCCATTATTGCACTTTTAATCTCATTTGCACCTAATGCCACAGTAAAAGATTTCCACGCTTCACCCAGCATATGCTAGTGATTATTAATTAGTGTTTTGCCTGCATTTTAGGTAATAAGAGAGAGAACCAGTAAAATTGCGAGTCCTCATACCCAAGGCAAATGCCTACAATTAAAGTTTACTATGTGTTTGTTTTTCAATAGCTTTTTAACGTTCGGCTGATGCAACAATTTGGCAGGCGCCGGCGCGGAGCGGCTATAGTTCCTCCTGCAAGATAAACAAAAGCTTCAGCGGGTCTGACTGAAGGAGAAAGAAGCCGGAGGACGAGATCAGTGCAGACGTCCTCCTCGCTGTGTCCGTGGACCCATCGAGGTGAGCGGGAGGAGGGAACAATGATGACAGAGATGTCTGTTTATTGGTGAAAAAAATATCTCTTTCACTCAAAACTAAAAACAAATGTTCAGCTGGAACATCTGGAAAATTTTGATCTACTGCAAATCAGTACTAAAACAAACAAACAAATAAAAAACAGGTTGTCTGGGATTTTAAAAAGTGAAAGCTATATTCCACAGTAGCATATTTTATACTTTATTTGTGATTTTTTGTGTATTTATATTTTAATCACCAGCTGGTTTTATATATGATGTGTTTCACTGTGAGCTCATTAAAGCCAGCTCTTTTAACTTTTTTCAGTATTTCAACAATAAACTTAAAGTAATTTGAATCAACAAAAATGTACACAAATATTATGCTGAATAAATGATCTCTGAGGTTACCTGAGGACGTCTTTATCTAAACCAATAACTTTATTATTAGCCTTCAAGTGGAAATTATTCATATTCTGGTACCCATATTATAAAAGTGTTTCACATTCAGAAAGATAAATCTTAATTTATCAAGATTGATGTAGCTAAATTTTCACATATATCCTCTTCCTCTTTGCCACTGTTGTCAACAAACAATTAAAAAACATCAGTGAGCCACACTGCTGCACTGGCTGACATGGTCCTTCATTACTATGAACACACACATTGTAGTTTATCTTGATCCACACACACCACCATCACACCATCGACCTGCAGTAAAATACTCACTCGTGCACCGTCTGTGTTTTAATCCACAGATGAAATTAGTTCCAACAAATACAAATTTTTCTCCATTTTGTGTAACATTGGTTAAAAAGCACAGTCACCAGCTGATTTAAGAAATTATTTTGCCTTTAAAGAAGTGGAAGTATATATTTCTGACCTGTTTTTATCAATGAACACCTTAGGAGTGAATTCACTTGGGGCTGAGAATTATAGAGAGTTCGACCCTTGCTGGAACTGGTAGAATAAGAAAAATATAAAATATTGCCAAATTCATCCTTTAACTTTAACAAATTAAGACTTCTATGGATCCTGCCTCAGCGTCTGTCAATTAATATGAATCTGTGTGCACTATACGCACATTTCATCCTGTTGAGAAGTGTCCTGCCACAAACACTGAACCCGGTCACTTTCTCTCTGCTCCTCTCAGGGGGTGAAGCACTCATTCAGCTGATTGACTGAGAAGATGTCTAATTCTCCACATTGACACTCTGCTCGGCACTACTGTGTGTGTGTGTGTGTGTGTGTGTGTGTGTGACTATGTGGGGGTATTACTACCATAGCGCTGTCATTTGGTCCTGCTGACATGGCAGAAAACCGTCTGGGTCACAGAGTCAGCTGGCACCAGAGCTAATGGGCCTGGCCCCTGTGTGTGTGTGTGTGTGTGTGTGTGTGTGTGTAAGAGAGAGAGAGAGGGAGGGCGAGAGAGAGATGTGGACACACTAATGGTTTTGTTGCATGCATGTCTATTCAAATTAATTGGTGTGTGTGCATGTAGATACACATTAATGGTTTTGTGTGTGTGTGTGTGTG
>JBCAUF010000134.1:27513414-27527637 GCA_038406115.1 Haemulon aurolineatum
AACACAGCAAATGCCCATAAGAATCAAACATCCTTGTGTGTTTATAGATTAAATCATCTCCATTGTGCTCTCAAGTGAAATAAGATACAAAGTGTGTAATGGCTCTGTGAAAGTATAAAATATAAGTAGGGCTGTGATGTGGACATTCCCGCGAATCATCTCGCAATAATAAGATCTGTCAAAATGGTCACAATAGCCCAACAAGTTGGTCAAATTGTTTAGACAAAGAGGAATCTCAGCCCACAAAATGTCAGAACGCGTCAAGCAAAGTGCTTGTTGGATCGTCAAACAGCATCTTGAACTCGATACCTTGAACTTACTGAACACGACATGCGTGAACATAACATTACACTGTGTTATGCACTAAGGTTTTGGGGTATGGAGAATTTGAATTTGTTAGCCAAGCTCTCTTTTTTCTTTCCTCATACAACTACAACCAAGGACAACACCATCAGTGCTTTTGATAAGAAGTGTGTTCAAAAATATGCTCCATTGTCCCCATTTGAGCAAGTGCTTAATCTCTTTGCATGGTGGCAGGTCGATCAGAGAAGCTATAAGCACTTTTGTCTTCAAATATGGTCAAATGTCTCCTGTTTTCAGATTCGTTAGCTTCATATGTACCCTGGCCTTGATGCCATAAAAGTCCTATTCTATTTGGGCTCAGTTTTTGCCAAAACAAAAGGCAACGTTATCTAGAAACGTATTCTGTTGGCAAATCAAATTCATTCCTAGTAGATTACTCTGAGTGGTACATTGTGACAGGAGACTTTCTGGTCTATAGCCATTCAAACTAAACCTCTTAAAATGTTTGCGTATGTGACAGTCCAGACATCAGGGGTTTGTTACACTTAATTGGTGGAGACATTTTCAAGGTCAGAACACAGAAAAACAAAAGTCTGCAGTCCTTGAAAAGCTTGACTGGTGCTGATAAATGAACCATTTTGGACTATTTCACTCCCCTGAATGGTGGTGAGCCAGTCTAATCAACCCAGCTGGTGGGGTGTTGTGCTTCTTTTCCTGACATTTAGATAGAAAAACAGTGATTGTTTTACCCTTTACACTTGGTTAACAATGAAAAGATATGGAGCCTTATTGTGCTGTTGAAGCCTAATGAATGATCCTTTTATCGTCGTCTCTTTCCTTCAACCCATGAATTGAAGCATGAAGGACATCTAGCAGGAATTGTTGTTTTCTTCGGTTGTTGGAAGCTTTTTTTCCCCTCAAATTTGGTGACTACTATTGAACTGTGCCTGCAGTCACCCCGGAGAAGCCAAAAGGGTGAGGAATATAAATTTTACTGAATAGTTAAATGATGACGTGCGTTAGGAGTTCACTGAGGTGCCACATCAACCTGCGTCTAATCCATTTGAACCTCTTGTGTTTGGATGAAACTTCGCTCGGGGGTGTTTGATTTTTCGAAGGGCGCAAAATGTGTCATTAATGTGTGCCTTCCTCTCAGCTATTCCTACCTAGAAATGGGAGAAGACTTTTTTCCTTTTTTCTGGATTTTTTTTTTATTTTATGCGCACAAATATCCAACCAAACATAACCAAATAAATACCCTACAGGGTCATGAGATTATTTGATGTGAATTCTCAGTCTGAGCGCGCCTGTCATTATCCGAAGCATTGAATAAGGCTCTGGAACAGACAAACCCCCAGAGGATCAAAAATCCCTCCACAGCCTCCGATTTCAAGTGAGGGGTAACCAAGCAACCGACAGCAGCGTGATTATCATTCATGTGGTAAACCACTTACTTTTACAGAAAAACTATTTTCCTGGCTGCCCCGCCCGACTCCGTTTCCAAACATAAATGGCGAGGTCGAACAACGGAGGCTGGGACTGTCAGTGTTGTTGGAGAAAAATGGTACATACAATTTTCTGCAACTTCCTGCCGCGATATAGATGTTTTCTTCTCGTATATATCAAACTGGGAGAGGGGCATGGTTCTAGCCGTGAACAGGAAAATGGCACATTTACATTAGAGAAAAATGTTTGTCACATGTATTGAAGCATTATTTTGGCACTGTAGCTTTGACCCTCTGATCATTTCTAATGGTTTATTGTGTTTCTATCGGAAATTAGTCTTTCATTCCACGAACAATGATAATAATGCTTTGTGTAACAAACCAGTGAGAATAAACTGTCCCTTTTCAATGCATATTCTGTAAAAATGTTTTATATTCTGTGCAACAGACTACATTATCATGCAAATGTCCCCACTGATTACTCCCCATTTTCATATTATCTTTATTCACTCACAAATCTACGCGCCTGTCTTTGTTTTAAATCTATTGCAGTGGTTTTGCCCGTTTGAGCCTATTTAATTATGAATTGCACACTTTACATTATTGCTGAACATTTTCTAGGGCAGCTTGTAAGTTTATAGATAGATTTCCTTCCAGGCAGCAGATTTCATTCCAGTATGCAAGGAAAATCATCCTGCAGTGACTTGAAACTTTCCCGAGATCACTTTAATTTATTCATCACTTTTATTCAAAGCTTTCCTCACGATGTGGTAAGTCTGCTGCAGCTTCAAGCAGAGTACATTTTTTAAAGCTGCAACATGGAAGTCAGCTTACAGAGACTTGATTGGTTGCTCCATACTGGCATCCCAACGCAGTGATCAGCATAGGGCCTTTAGTTTTTTGCTACTGTATCACCACGAGTTACCGCAGCTGCAAGGAGTGACTGTGTTTAAACCTCTTCCTGTTGATGCATTCAAGGACACGACGACATCTGAGATTTAGAGTGTGAGCTGCTGAATGGCAAACATCTTAAAGCAAGCAAATGAGTTCATATGGCACCTTTCAGCAGCAGAATGTCACAAAACATGTAAAATATTAACTTAAGAGTAAAAACACCATAATATAGAAATTAATAGAAAATGGCACAAAGGAAAGTTTAAACAGGCGCAATTCACATTTTTCTTTTTATTGTCACGGCTGAGCAAGAACTTGGACCCAAATGCACGACTCTGAACCAGGTGGTAAAAAATAAATAAATCTTTATTCAATTAAGTACAACATAAAACCACTCACAAGGGAAAAACTCAACTAGACCAAATAACTAAAAACCACTCCTAAGAGGGAAACCTCATTTAAGAAAAACAATGACTATGACAAAGTATCAAATGAAGATCGGACAAAGCAACAAAAAAAAAAAAACACCAAACCTGACGTGACGTGTAATATGAAAAGTGTGGCATGAAGACGATCGACAAGAAGACGTAACTAACTGGCACCAAACAAAGGGGAACACAAGACATAAATACACACATGATAACGGGGAACAGGTGGGAACAAGGGGAGTGGTAAGAAGTGACTGGAGGGAAACACACGAGGAGGCAGGGAAAGACAAACAAGAGAACAAGAGGCAGGTGAGAGACAGGAGGACAGGTGAGGGCAATCACACATGAGGGAAACTTGACAAGGACAGGAAGCAAAGTAAAACATTAAACACAAGGACACAAGATGACAAAATAAAACAGGAAGTGACATGAAAACCAAAACCGTGACGTTTATGATGCCCAGTGATCTCATCTGGATGTGCAGGAGCTGTACGGTAGGATTCCCCAGAGTTGGTCATGTGACAATATGACGCACTGCATTTATGAACTACCGTGGAGTCACAGCGAGGTGGTAGATATCCAAATCCAGGATTTGCATTCAGTCTGTGTTTACATTTAGGTTGCAAAAGCTACGAGGCTCAGGAAAGATCTTCGTTTAATGTTGATAAATCTGTGCAGGTGGAAGTCGTGCTGAGTGTCATGAAAGAGATGGAAAATGTGTGCCCACGTACATCACAGCAATAGATTAAATTTTGTGACTATTTTACCAGCTGCTGTGATACTGTCTTGTTTAAAGACATGTTATCATTTATGTTTGCTACACATCAATACTACTACCCAGTTAGGAACAGATTATTTGAAATATTCCTAGGTTTTCTTATGCTACGTTCAATCCAGCATCAAATGTCTTCGATCAGATCTGAATCAAGGATGGTGCAGATTATGGTCGCCATGGGGGGGAAGGCATCACTTTATGAAAAAATTGTGAATCATTATTATTGAATATATTATAATCATATTAGTTTCCTAATTCGCTTTGCCGCACTGATTACCATTACAGACCTAATCAGCTGTCATAACCAATTAGTTACTCTATTTAAAATCTGTCAGGAGATGATTCTGAGGAGGCTTTTCTCTGCGAGAAAAAGGCTGTCCAACTTCGATTTCTGCGTCTTTCAGTTTGTTTCAGGCAAACAACAGTTGTCTCACTGTATTACTCAAATGTATTTGCACAGTTTTTAGATTTTGCTTTAAAATCCCAACGCTGTGATATGTTTGTAAAGATCAGCTTAATCCCTCATAATGATGCACAGACGATCATAGACAGATATGACTAATATGACTCATTTACACTGTGCCAAGTTCAACCCAGCTGGTGCAGCAACAGGAGGGTTTTACAGAAAACCACCCTGGCATTGTGCCCTCAAGAGGGAACATTGGTGTTTCCTTCCACCATCACCTTTTCCACAACCACCCTTCTTCTCTCCTTTACCCTTCTCTCGTGTCAGAGAGCTAATTGGGCCGTAAAGTTGACTCAAGTGCTGAAGCTCAAATAGAATTAGCCCCATTCTGCCTCATTTGGCAGAAGCAGAGTAATCTAGCCTGCCAGCAGGCTGCTCTGTGGTTCCCTGGTTAAACAGCTGTGGGTAAACACAGAGAGGGCAGGATCACAGCCTCCTCCTCCGATGGATGTTCAGCACAGAGCATGCTAAGCTGCAGGTAACAGAGGTGCTGGGCCAAAACAAACCCTTTTGTTTCCTCAGGTTTGTTGACCATTAAAGATTCATTTTATTTCTGATGGGACAGAATATAAACTGATATCTGGCCATAAGGCAGCAATTCACTGTATCCTCTCGATGATGTCTGAGCAATACTTCCCTTACTTACAAAATATTGACATTTTAGAAAGATTTCACAACAACTTGTGTTTTTGAAGTGGTTGTAAATCATTTAAAATCGAAGAGTTGAACTGCAAGTTGCAACGTAAACGGTTAGAAAGAGACAGTGAATTATAATCTGTCACACAAAGCATAAACCACTGTCCCTATATTGTTCTTTACATTTAGCTGCTGCTGCAACTAAATTGTTTTAAAGTTACTCGTTTTAGTAGTGGAAAAGTAATTCTCATCTTATCCTTTACGCAAATGAAAATAACAGTGCAATGCATGCTAAATTTTCTTTATGTGGTCATACTGTACATTTACTATACTATTGAACACTGAATGTGCGAGCAGCAGTTTCATGTTGCAGCTAATTTTGACTTGCAGTGAACTGCATTTCATAAGCTTCTCATATCATTTGGCACTTGGAAAGTAACTACAGCTATGAAATACACTGAAGCAAAAAGTAAAATGGTGTTGTAAATAAGTATGAAGTACCTCAAAACTTCATTAACAAGTGCAATACTCAAATTAATGTTCTTGGTTTCATTCCACCATGCCTCACTTAATCAAGAGTCGCCAAAATAAGTCAATTAAATCATATGTTGTATAATTTATGAATGAACGGCAACTATTGTAATAGTTCACTGGCAGAGAGGAGTGCTATACCTTTTACCTTGTAGTCCAAACAGCTGATTATGCTTCAGGACAATACCATAATGTAGATTTAGAAGAGTTGGGCTTTGTATGTATTTCCTGGGATTCACTTTAAAACTGTATTTTTGGTTGGCTGTATCACTCCTTAAGTGTTCTGAAAGGCGCTTGGGGAAAAAAAAGTATTATTATTATTATTATTATTATTATTATTATTATTATTATTATTATTATATGCACAGCGCTCCACTGATTTCACTGCATGTGTCTTTTCCTATACGACCAGTCCATCTTATTCACTGTCACAACCACACTACCAGGTTAAATGAAGAATACAAAACACAAATATTTTACATTCCAAGCCGTAATCCTGTGGGAACACGGAGACCCTGGTTTGTGGAAACAGACGAGGCCGTGTGCGTTCGTGTGATTTGGACATCTTGACAATAACATCTAATTCGGGAGTGTTGACTGGTCGGCTCTGGACTCTGGAGAAACAGTCTCCTGGTGACACTGTGACACTGAGTGGGAGCAGGTTGTACTGTGTGTGGTGGAGTATTTGTATGAAATACTATCCTGGAACACGAGGAAGAAGAGGAGGAGGAGGAGGAGGAGAGAGGGACAGAGGAGGCAGCCCAAAGCTAGTAAATAACATTGGCCCATGTAATGAGCTGCAGGCTGGCTGCCGACATCCTAAATTTGCTATTGATTTGGACACACGGGACACACACAACTGCTGTCAAATCTGGAGGTCTGTGGAAGAGAACAATGACAAAGTGTTTCGATTAATTTGGCTATAACAACTTTTTTTCTTATTCTCTGGGTGGCCGGCTTTTAAAAACTGAGACCAAAGTCAGTCTGCATGTTATGTTTTGTAAATCATTTACCTGCATTTACGATGTTCCCTCAGCTTCTCAGCTATATTCCTAATAAATCACACGGTTACACAAACACACACATGCACATGCTTTATCCAGAGTGCGACACACAGCACGACAATATCTGCATCATCCAAAACATTAAAAACCTTTTCACTGACGCGGTCACCGTTGTGCCACCAGCTCTGTGGCCCTTGTGTGCTATTTCACACCATTAATCTTGTTCTGTTTACTCTGGTTAAAATCACTCACCCAGACACCTGTAGGGAGGGTTTAATGACAGCTCCTGTGGAGAGACTTGTGTGGTCAGCTGAGTGAGGTGGATGATGGCCGGCTAATGTGGTGACTATTAGCCCGCAGGCTTTGCCTCCATTTCTCTGTCCACACATTCGGGCTCTCCGTGTGTCTTTTCCTTCTTGTGTTTGGCTTTTTTCCCCCCTTCTTGCAGTTTTTTTTTTTTTTACCCACTTACAAGCAGGCAGCTATGCCAGTGTATCTCTCTTTCTTCTTCACATTTTTCACTTTCTTCGCCATCTCACATCATCCACTCTCAAACACACAGGTTCAAACTATTCATCTTGCCTGCTGTCCTCTCAATCTTTTGACACTTTAGCCAGAGTACAGAAATTACACCTGATGGTGCAGTAAAGATGCTTTTCCTTCTCTCTCTCTCTCTCTCTTTCCCTCCCTCTCTCTCCTTCTTGTCGCTAGCTTTCACACTCTTTCGCTCTCCAATTCTTCTTCATTTTCTTGCTCTCCCCATCCTCATCCTGGTAGATGGCTTTCCTGAAAAACCGTACCCCATTTCCCCTGCAGCCTATCTCATTTTTCTTTATCCTCAAGCAGACCTTTCTCTTTCAAGAGACTGCATCAGTTGATGATGGGAAGCAAAGTGCATAACTGCTCAGGATCACCACCAAGAAACATGTCCAGCAACTAAAAAGTTGGTCGTACAGTGAGGAACACAAAAATGATGATGACAATATGGAAATTTAGCAAGGTTGTCTTAAAGGTAAAAATGGTGACTTGACAAATATAGCTAATCAACTCTGTTTTGTTCTCCTCTAATTTCTTAAGGGAATATTTTGGAAATAACTGTTAAGTACTCCTGCTAATCACTAACTCCTGTTGTGACTAAGTGCCTGTCGTTTGGTGCAGAACAGGTTATGAACAGCAAGTTATCAAAGCAATTTTTGGCTGAAAACAACTGCTGGAACTAAGGTTGACGATAAACAGTGAAAATTAACCAAAACAATGAGCTAAAAGACATCAGAGTGCTCAAGCAAGCTCAGGGGGAGTCATACTACACCTCAAGCCTCACCTTTCAAATTACACATGGTCACTTGATCCAGTGTTAACAGAAATCTATTGATTAGTGCAGGATTAAATTGTTTTATTGACTTGTAAATAATGGCCAAGTGCAGACAGAAGACATTCACTTCAAGTTTAGTTTAGGATTAAGATGAAGACCCAAGTTGTTCCGTACTGACAGGAACAAAGTAATAAACCACCATCAATTGTTACATAATTAACTGAAAACTCAAATGAAAGAGCCTGTATGCATGGAGCCCTCTGAAGCTACAGCATGTCAGCACGACCACAAATTAAACATTTCTCTTCCTCATCACACTGCAACGAAAGGAATCAAGAGGAGTTCATTGCCTGGAGGTGTGTTTGTGTGCGTGTGTGTGTGTGTCGGGGGGGATCTGAAAGTTCATAATCATGCTTCTACTCATTTATCACTCAAAAGTACACCATTGTCATGGAAACTAACTCCTTTCACTGCGAGGGGAGAGGTATGGAAGTACTTTTCCAGTCTCTGGTTCCCTCTTTGTGCATACACTCTGGGACAAACTTTGATTCACAGGAGCCTTAACGCCATTCTTTGGTCCTGCTTATTCAATTTTCCTGTAAGAGACGGAGAGAGATGGACTGTTCCCTCGCCTGAGCCGCTTTTAAAAAGCAGCACTGCAAACAGAGGAGACAATTTGGGCAGTGGGTTTGTCTGCAGTGCAATAACAGAGTTTCAGTATAACGCGTGTGAGACAGATCAGCTCAGAGCTGTGAGGTTACCTTCAACAGCACATCTCAGCCTTGGCTCTTTAACAATGTTATAGACGAGTTTGGCATGAACTCATATATGCATCGTTGGGTCTGATCCACAAATGTACCAGAATCATGAAATATGACTAATATCCCACATTTATAGTCAATTAACTCTTCACCTGTTTAAAGGACTCACTGTTAATGTACGTCAGTCACGTCAGCTCTATAGGAGTCATGAGGTTTCCTGAGCTGCCGGTTTGACCTCGCATAATGATGAGATGTTAGAGCACATGTGTGCAAGAACATTAAGCCTGAAGAGGATATCAGCACTCCATACATGCACTGAGGAGGAGGAGGCGGGGGCTTGCAACGTGAATTGGAGCTAAAAATAGCAAAGGGGTCGAGTCCTCGCTCACAAAGTCGTAGCAGAGAAAAACAAAATAATTTGGCAAAGGTGGGTTCGTGTTTTTTATTCACATTAGTGGCTGCACAGAGTCCTGCCAAATGAGGTCTGAATCCAGAGGATATAATGTGATTTTAATATGACTGTTATGACTATTTCATGTGTTTTGTACATCTAGGGCTACGTGTCATATATGAATATGTTTAATCTGGCTTTTGAACGTGACTGTTCAAGGATGCAGAATGAGTTTCAGTGTAAACTATCAATAAAGTTGCATTTTATCATTTATCATTATCCTGTATCCATATCATATAGTGTTGCATCACAATTTCATAATTGCTAAAGGCTCTGGGGAGTGCACGTGTCTGTCTCTTGGTTGGTCTTCCACTTTAGTCCAGACCCAAATAACTTTTGAATGGACCAATATCAAATTTGGTACACATTTCTATGTTTCCCTCAGCATTAATTGGTGTAGTCCCTCAACTTTTCATCTAGCTCCATCTTCACAGCTGTTTTCAGATTTGTCATAGAGATACTGACATTTGGCTTTAAAGGCCACTTAAATTTGGAGATTTTATTCCTTCCTGATGTAACATGAACTTGATAAGCACCGTTCCAATGTTTCAATGAAAGTCTCTTAACAGTGATGCTTGTAGAAAACCTTGCATTTTATCAATGCAGTCGAGGACAAGCTGTAAAAGTAATTTTGATTTTGAATTCTTCTTCATTTGTGAGCTGTTTTCTTTTTTTTTAATGCCGTCATTGGTGGAAAAATGCAGTCAAATACATTATTTGCAGCTCATAAAATTAGTTCAGTCTCATCTTTGTAGACCTCTACATTGGTGCAGTTGACACTTCAAACCCCAACTTGTTTGCAGTCAAGGTACAAGGTTAGGGGAGTGAACACACTTGTCTCCTGAATGACAGATCTGTGTTTGTTGCACCCATCCAACAACTCAACACCATGTCCAGCAGATACGAAACAACAATATCATTCATCTGGATATGTGTTTGTGTCCACTCAATGAAGTCCAATATAAACTCTCTTTTAGGTTTGTTTTTGGTCTCTACTGACTCCTGGAGAAAGAAAATACCTTACTTTTACACTCTTTCACCAGAGATAGGGCTGATGAGAGTAGTAAGATCCTTTAAAAACCAAACAATCAGCTGAAAGATGCTCAAACACCAGAGAGAGAGAGATGAATGAGAGATGAATCCCAGTCAGGAAATAAATCTCTGTGATTTGAGTCATTGCTGATGTAGAAATATCAATTATCAATGTCACATGAGAACAAATATGTATGCAATAAGGAAATCATATTAGAAGCCCCAGATAGACTATGTTTAATCCAATGATGGGTAATAAATCATCCAGGTTTAGAAAAGTCTCAAACCTGCAAAGTCAGTGCAGAGGACACCAAGATCTAAAGAGTTTCACAGCTGCTCGAATGAGATAAGGTAACCTGTCATCAGTCATCATGTTCAGCCCGCTGTGCTGCATATGTATACTGGTTATTACTGCTGTATTAACATCCAAAACACATGCAGTGTTTCATACCCGAAGAAGAGGAATAAGGCTAATTATTGTTTTTGCTCTGATTTGCGAGAAAATAAATGAGCATAAATAGAGAGTGCTGCTCTGGATCAAGACCAAAATGATACTAAAGTAAAAGTCCATGGTATTGGTAGGCAATTTACTTTTTAAATTGAACATCTGCTCCTATTGTAACTTAAATTCTGATGAAGGCTCTCTGAGTCAAAATGCACTGGGTTATGATTCGCTGAATGATTTTGATTTTGAAGTGAGCTGTACAGTCATTTTTAAATGTTTTCTTATTTTTATTTTCTTTTGAAAAAGTAAAATACAGGCAAGTGAATTTTCACCTACCTCCATCTACCATGTGTCAGCTATTGAAAACTAATTGCGGTACTGCAGTCAATGCGTGTCCCACAGTACTACTTAACAACTCATTAGTGGTCAGTTTTACTGAGAGCGTGGACTCCCAATTCAAAGAAACTTTTGCAGTTTTTTACACATTGTAATCCAGTCACTCGGGTTGACAACGTGTGAATTAAAAATTTATGAGCTGGAAACAAAGAGTGTTCAAGTGTACTTAGCAGTGCTGGGAGAGATGACAGAGACAGGGGGAAACAAAAGCATCCAACACATTTTCAACAAAGCTGTAAAACCTCTCATCACTTTTTTTCATCCAATCCAAAGTTTCAGAAAACTGGCTCGGGGTTGATAAATTACCGCATGAGAGGAGCATAAAAAGAAATTATGCATCATTACCTATATCATTATGCAAATATGTAGAGAGGGGAGATCATCATGTTAGCCATATGATATGAAAAAGTGGGTAAACAACATTTTCTTCCAAATAATCTTCCTCCACATCTACATATAAAGTCTATGCATCTATATTCATCCCATGTGCAGAAGATATATTGTTAAAATTCACATGTGCATGATACAAGAAGTGAAGCCTGAACAGGTTTTTCTGGCAGAAAACGAAGCAGCCTACCTCTCATCCTCTGGAGGGAAGTGTTTCAAGAAGTACGCTCCATTTTACTGTACTTCAGCTGGTGAGAGGCGGACCATCATAAACAAAATACAAACAAATTACTCGACGCCTTCTCAATGAACACGCTGCTGTGCTGGCCTACACACACAGATCCCTACTGGACACTGTGAGTGGTAAGTAGTATGTGCAACAGTGTTTATTTTGATGGCTTTTGGTGTTGTGCGACACCATAACATGAGATTTAATATGATTCAGACATACTTCTACTTCAGAAATGTTTTTGTAAAAGAAAATAGAAAAGCAAAATACATTTCATGAAACGCCTACATAGCTAGTGATGCAGTGCAAGGTGATGCAATTCGGTGTCCACTGATGTATGACTTCATCAGGATTGAAGATTTTAAATGATTTTAAAATGTATACTTTAAATAAAACAAAACTGTGGATTATTAAAGGTTGAACATGGAACATCCTTATTAAAAGCTATATTTTCAAGAAATAATGTGTTTATAGGGATGCAGAATGAAAGTATAGCCTTCCTTAAAAAATTATATTTAGTCTGAATTTAATAATTTAAGAAATTTTGACAGGTTTGATCATGACATTGTGTTTACATCTACCAGCCAATAGCGGCCACCACTGCGGGTTGCCAAATACGGTCTCTAGCTAGGCTGGCACTTTGTTTTGTACTATCTCTGTGTTGCGTTCAGGTTTGCACCAGCACACTTGTTATGTGCCTATATGCATTTGTATCTGTTGCCAATATTCAATAAAGTTTAAAAAAAAAAAAATCTAGGGTGGCACTGGGTAAGATGGCTGAGTCTGCACGATGAGCTGCTTCCCCCCGGTGACCGGTGCGTTATCCGTCCGTCCACGTGGGATTGTCGGAACTAGTAGGATGCTCACCAGGCGCCGCACTGAGCTAACAGGACACTGACCGGGCGCCGTACGATAGTAATGTATATGAGCGAATGTGTTTTAACTCATCCACTAGGTGAGCCAGGGCTACAGTCTGCTCTGCTGTGTGTGGTTTTACTCTGTTGCTGACTGCTGGAATTATTTTTATGTTGTTGCAACTACAATCCTGAGATGCTAGATGTCAATAATCAGCTCATGTTCTGTAGTCAACCTTTAATGATATATTTTGTTTATTCATTGGAATATGTAGTTGCAGAGCAATAAACTCTGCTTAAAATCTTTGCGATCAAGAGAACATACATACACTTACTCATGGTCCCCACGCACTCTGATTTTCTTCCATCCTGCAGGTCTGATTAAGCTGCTTGTTGACCTGTCTGCAGAATGTTTGTTTACAGGGCCACTTTGTGCACTTTCTCAAAGATACTGTATTCACCCGCACAGAACTGCCAACGCGCCATACCTTGCTGCTTGCTTAATTAATGTAAAAGTTTTTGTCAAGTGTTTCCAAATACTTGCACAAATGCACAATCCTTATTCCAGCCACATTCTCTGTATCCTATACCTGCACAGCCCACAGCTCAGAATAACCCTATATTGTTTAGGGGCATCTCCTCTGATCTTCACCTCACAGAGGCACACGGCTCCTCTGACCACAACAAGCTTGTAATGCAGCGATCGGCCCATTTGCTGTTCTGCAGAGCTGACAGAGCGAGAACAGAGCACCCGGCTTTACGTGAGAGGCATTCATGCTCAATTCCTTTCTGGGGATAGGAAACCATGATAACCCCCCCCCCCCCCCCACCTGCTTTCCCAGTCTCTGTGATCCCTCTCCTCCACCGCTGTGCCCCTCCCCCTCCATACAGATCGATTCCAGACGTTCTGGGAAAAAAGCTTTTCTCTGCAGACCTGCGGTGCTGACCTACTCACTGGTCACATCAGGGTTCTCCGCCGGCCTGATTTAGAAGCCAGAGGGATTTTATACCAGTAACAGAAAAAAAAACTAAAATGCTACATGCCTTATATATGAGTATAACTTATATCTCCATGCTGGGGGCTTATTTGGAAATGTCTAAACTGTGTGTCGGTGTTTCAACAGAGTTGTATTATTCCCATCATCACAGTGACAATGAAAGTGTTGTTTTGAAAAGGCGGATGCAAATAAGTGAATAAGTGCCCTCAATGAGCTGACAGAGTGGCTGTTTCATTGCTGTTCATGAGAGAAGTTTGACAGTTTTTAGTATTTCTTTCCTCATTTTTTCTCCTTCACAAAAATAAGTGAACTTCTCTCCTGACCTGAACTCATCATTGTTGTGCCACAAGAGATGCATAAGTGTCTTTCCTTTTCTTTCTGTGTAGACATGTATTGATTTTTTTTTAAAGCTATTTCATGACTTTGTCTCCATTGACATGCAGTTGCAATTTGATGTCATTTCAGCAAGGTTAGGCGGCATCATGATGGTTATGCTTTTAGTGAAATCTTTGGCACATTTGTGCACGCCCAACCGATTGAGAGCATAAATACCTAATGAAAATGTTTAGGCTTTACTTCAGAGTTTGGAAAGAGATAGCGAAACAAACAGAGAGGAAGTGCCTGCCAAAGTACAAAGGCTGGTGTATTGACATAATTAAAAGGCAATTTGTCGTCTGCTCTGTCGCTGCCAGCAATCCTCGGCAAGGACATATTGGACATATCGAACTCCATACAGGCTCAACACAGACTAAACACTGTGGACTTAATGACGCACATATTTGACACCTGTACACAAACATCAAGTGCACATGCAGCACCCACCACCGCGTTGATCACTTTCAGTAGTTCAGTGCACACTTGATGAAGTGTAGACTA
>JBCAUF010000134.1:27631111-27642318 GCA_038406115.1 Haemulon aurolineatum
AGCAAATAAAATCTTTTTTTATTGCATTTTTTATGTGTAAAAAAAGATATGATGATCTTTGCTTTTCCGGTGAATAATATAATAATAATAAGATGTAAGACACTGCAATAATATAATAATGTAAAATGTTTGCATACATTTGTAATTGATTTCTCTTTCTGTGCTCTGTTCTGTTTCTGATTTACCATTTTATATATCCATATGCTGTATAAAATACTTGGCATGGCATTCCTATTGGCAAAACAACCTCATTCAGAATTACACAATACACTTTGTTTCAGTCTGTCACAGATACAAAAAAAATACGAAACACACACATTATACAGTATACACCGTTATACCAGCAGCAAATGAAATGAAATAATATTCTTGGAGCAAAAAAACATGTAAACGTACAATTTAATCTAGACTGTTCTTCGTCTGTAGCGCTCCATCTGTAGATTTCTAGCAGCTGTAAATGTGCGCGTTACCTAAGCATACAAAAATTTAACTCCAAGGGAGGTATGACCCTGACAGATTTACAGCCGCTCCATCTGTTAGCATCACACCCCGACGGCAAAGAGAGAACAAGCCGCTTTTTATCCCATGCCAATCCCATAGGAACTATATGATAATCGAAAAGGATATAAGTTGAGTTTGATATATTATTGTGATAATCACACACATCCATACAAGCATATATACATGCATTATTATTATTATTATTAGTAGTAGTATTATTGTTGTTGTCCACCAATGCAGTGAATTAATTCAAACAATGAGAAGGAGGTATGATTACATCAGTAAGAACAACAATCAGGCCCATTCAGAGTTTATGTTACCACATATAAACATCCACTGTGATTTCTTCTATGTGTGCTCAAGGGTACCACGTATTGCAGTAACATCGTCTTTGGAAGACTAATACTCATGTTAAAACAATACAAACTTTTGACATTGTATTACCAATGTACAATGATAATTCATGCATAATTATGTATGTCAGGATGTATTTGTGAAACTAGATTTCTGAAATTGAGGCCTGTAACATATCTTACTGGAGATGAGATCCAGCAAACAAATGTAATAGATGATGCTTTGTTACTCTATAATGCAAAAAAGTGATAATGTAATATTTTAGTTTGTGTTGTTTAGATTTTATTATTATTATTTCACTTGAGAATAGTTCTTAGCTTTTGTCACTGAAATATCTTGTGATACTGGGTGCCCTTTTGGGAAACCATCCTCCTTTGGTGAGCAGCTGTAAATTAAAGGTTGGTGGGTGTAGGAGTTTTTGTTCCAGGACTACAGCTGGAAAAAGAACTGTGACCAATCACTGGTATTTCCATAAAACCATTAAACTCTTTGCCAAAAGTGCACTTTTTCATTTTATCTTTTGATTATTCATATTTGTTGTACAGCAAATGTACTGCTTCCTATTGGGTAGGATACGACTGAGTTTAGAAGCATTGGAAAAACACAGAGTATAGGTGTCTATTAAAACACTTATTTTTTCATGGACCACTAGGTGGTGCCACATATTCCCATAACTGGCCCCAGGAGGTCTGACAGGGATGTATCAGCTTGCCATACGAGGGCACTGTACTCATTTTGATCAGCAGTTCACATTCAGCCTGCTAGAATGGGAGTCACGATGTTTACTTTTGCAGGCTGAGATTTACATACTGTGTGACTCACAACATAAGATCAGTTTGGTTAGTCACCTTTGGAATAGGATGAAAGCCCTTCAGGGTTTTGTTTTTTCTTTTTTCAATCCCAATCCCCTGTACTTACTTGATTTAACACTGCTTTATAGCCATACAGACAAAATGTTTATTGCAGACAACAAACACACACATACACATGAACTTCAGAATACATGACTCAAGACACTAATAAGAGACCATGCAGCCCTTACTCTTCCCAATATGGCATAAACAGTTACCGACATTCCAGAGCCTTAATTTAACTTTTCAACAAATCGGACACGTATTTGCGGCCTGCATAGTCAACATATAGCCGCCATCATGTCATGAGAGACAGTTTCATGGGGCGAGGTACGGGTGAGGAAGCAGGGTCAGCTTGCCTTGCTCCACATTTGGCACAGTTGCAAATGGGGGTGGTTCCTGATTGATTTATGGTGCCCTAGCAACGGGTGAAATATCTTGGCCACAGAGACATGGGGTCTGGCCCCTCACGACCACCACAAGGCCGGCGCATCCACTGTGCGGCATCACTTTGACTCATACCATGTTTCTCTGATGATGCTTGTAAAATGGTCAGATTTATGCCCGGGATCAGTCACTGTGTTTTATGAAGCGATATCAAAAGATAAACTAAAGTTTGTGAGGTAACAAGAATCACACATACCCTTGGTCTACTGCTGTCAAATAAGCCCATAAGTTCACATGCCTGAAATTCAGTCACAGACTGAGTCAAAAACAAATGCACATCAGCCCCAGGAACATGCAACTAAAACCCGAGAAGCTTACGCCTGAGAAACACATTTCTCCACTTCTCCCTCACATGCACATGGTAGCTATAGACGATCGAGTTTCAACCATTAGGACAGTGTAACACGGGATATTAGGGTCAAAGAGAAACATACAGGTCAAAAGGAAACCTCTGACTTGACAGCTGCCGCCCGACTGTGGAACTTTAAGAGCATTCCGACAAACGTGTCCCCTCGCAGCAAAACTGCAATTAGTCGTCACAGATCTGCTGACATGGTGCCCACTTGAGGACCTTGGAGGGACATCTGTTTGGGACGTTTGCAAGGAAATAAAATATCACTGAAAGCTTGATGACAAACTTCTAAAATGACAAGAAACAAGACTCTAGGATTCTTTACATCCTTTTCCTACCTGGACAAAAAATATGTTCACCGTGCACTTTTCTAAAGTAAACCAGCAAAGCTTTCAAATGTAAACCATAAATTCCAACACCCCGTTTTTCTGACAGATTATCATCACTTGCCCCTCTTTTCTGCCCTATCAGGTGTTCTGTGGTCAGTTTTGATGTGAGAGTGCTGACAAGAGCTAAGAAAAGCCCTCCAGTTACCTGGGATCCGCTGACATTGAGTGTCAAACTGGGTGCTGAGAGCTGGGGACCAGGTGACTGGGTCTCCAAACAGCTTACTTGGACTCTGGACAGAGTGACATCAGAGATCCATTGGGCTTGTCACAGCCGCTGCCCGCAAAAAGACGAATGGAGACTGCATAGTCTGAAGAGAAAGTCTAAACTTTCAGATGCTGTCACAGTTGCTAAAAGTTTGACCAAAAAGAAAAAAAAACAAAAAACAATAAAAAAACAGTCCTTGTCCCTTAATCCTCAAGTTAGTCAAAGAAAATGATGGAGAGGGAGCTACATAAGAGGAAGCATTACAGGGTGTAAAAAGGAATTTCCTTAGCAAGTTAACGTAGTTCGTATTTGTCAGGTAGGGATTCAAGAATGGGGAGTGTCACAAGACTCAGAGGTGAAGTAATATGAGGAGAGGGGGGGGGATTGTGTTGGCTTTGATAACTGAGCCTGACCAGCCATTTTTCCCGCTGCTCTGAAATACCTATTTATAGTTTCTGCCTGGGTGTAGACAGTAACTTTCTTTTTTACTGGCTGTTGCCGTTCTGTCAAGTGACACATTAAAAGTAATAAATTATAAATAGTTTCGCTCACTGATATTCTGTAAACATTAAACATTTAATTTTCCGCAGACATACTGATTTGTTCTATTCGTGATCATCTGCAGGGTACAGTAAGGGACACTGAGTCTTCCCCGACAGTGGTCAGCAACATCGGAGCTATATTGGTGTACAGGGTGACGTAGTGATGATTCCCACAACCCCTCCTTCAGTCCTTCTCTCCTTCTTTCGTTCCTTTCATATCACCCTCTCTCTCCGTTCTTACCTCACTCCCACTCTCCTCCAGCTCTGTCCAAAGCAAGCATCGCATTTTACCATCTGTCACTGCTGTCATGCTTACAAATACCAATCAAACCCAGCTGCATCGTCCCACTCGCTGACCTCCTAGCCAATGGCAGTAGAGCTCCCCTTTCACCACCCATCATTTAAAATTATTGCCCTTGAGCAGCACTTTCGGGTTTCCTGCTGTACATGCTGTACATTTTCATAGCAAACCAAAGTATTGCACTGGTGATCAAAAAATTTAGCGTGAATAAACAAACAATCCAAGCTGCAGGACCACCGTAACATGTGGCTAAACATGACCGCCAACAGGACCCCTGTGATTCAAGAGACTGTTCAAGAAAGAAGAAGAGATGACAAATAAAATCCCTGCTACAGCAATAGATACAGGCTTTTCTGTTCAATCAGATTAGCATAGGCCTACATACCAAATAAGAGTGTTCTTAATGCCTAAAATACAATGGACAGTAAATTAAAATTCTGTAAAACCAGAGGTGCAAAATAAAAAAATAAAAAATTGTTTACCAATTCATCCATATGGGTATAGTGTGTTCAATTGCATAGGATTATTACGGGATGGTTTCAGCAAAATACAGTGATTGGCACCTCTAAAATAAACCTTGATAAAGTAGAGCGGTAATGTCGATTCTAGCATCAATGCTACTATCTGAGAATCGTTTGTTTTTTGCGTGTCTAATGTTTATTTCTGCTAAAATTTCAATACGGATAACCATTTATTTAAGATGGATTATGTTAAGTATAGTTAAGTCATCTTTAATTAACAATGATAATGCATTAATATGGTTGTCTAAAGTGGCTTGAAAAGTTGAAATACAGTCTCACGCTATCACATTATCATGATAAATCTACAGAGACACCACAAGGCAGGCTATAAAGATGACGGTCGTTTTCAAAGTGAAGACAACAGATGGGTGAAACATTTAGGGGGAAACAGCCAATCACACACACACACACACACACACACACACACACACACACACACACACGTGGTGGACACAATACAGGTCTGACAGTGACAGGGAGGGCACTGCAGCCATATGGCACAACATGTCTCATCCCAGGAAGCTGCTGGCATCACAGGCTGCTTAAATACCCATTAGAACAAATTACGCAAACAATGAAAGCAAGTCAACTCAGCAACTTTTCCAACAGCTGCTCTGCAGGATGCCCAAAATGACAAATGAACAAAAGGGGGAAAGGGAAAAAGAGAAAGTTGCCCAGCAAAACCCCAGTGTAAGTGAGAAATCCCCCTCAAAGCCAGTGGACAGAATGGGTTGGCTATGCCCTGGAGTAATGGTCATCGAGGGATTTCTCCGTGGAGCCTTGTCCTTGATATAATACACACTCATACAACAGAAACAAACAAACAAAAGTGTTTTATCATTTTATGGCTACAGTATCAAGATCTAGCTTTAGTTTCATAGATATGTAATTCTAAACTAAACTAAAAATCGACTTCTTCTTCACACAGTATCTGAGACTGGGGGGAAATCAGAGATGCCAGTGAGAGAGGCAGGCATGTCACATATGAAGAAAAATGACATGGTAGGATTTGACTTATTTGTTCAGAAAGTGATCACGCATTAGTGTTTATGGTGGGATATCCTTACAGCCTTTGCAGGACAATACACCAACCTGAAATGGAGAAGTTTTATCTTCAGTTTACTGTCTGGAAAGGCAAACTCGCAAATCCACACTGCAGGGGGGCAGGAAGGTTACTGCCCCACTATCTTCACTTTGATGAGTCACTGACAGCTGTATCTGAGCTGTTCCAGACCCACACACGTAACCACAAACACAGTCTTATTCATTGCATGTGCACCGCTCACACACACTGCATAGGTTTTAACCGTAACAATTCATGTTACTCAGGTAAAAGTGGAAGAACAGATTCATCACAACAGAACAATTATGGGCAATTACTAAATAAAGACTCATGAAGTCAGGAGTCGCCCCCTGTGCCCTCCCATCTCCCTGAGGTGCAACTGATCACCTGGGAGGTTAATCGACAGGAAACTCTTTGGCAAGGGTTTTGACCTTGTGCTGACAAAAAGGGACCCCTGAGCCCCCCTCCCTCATCACACTGGGTATTTTAGGTGGCCAATTAGCATGCCTGATTTCTAATCTGTTCCCCAAACTGCCAGGCATGACAGCACTACTCTATCACTTTCTCTTTCTGTCTGTGCATGTACCTACACCCTCCTCTCACTGTCTCTGCCTTCCCACTTTCTTCCTCTCTTTAGCCACAGACATCTCTTCATACGTCCCTGACACTCCCTGATATTGGCAGTAGTGAGGTTGATAGCAGAGGACAGGAATAGAGATTAACATGTTTCTAGCACCATGAACTAAAGCTGGAAATGGGAGGGTCAAAAATAAAAAAGTGGTTGGTCTTCATGATGTAGAAGATTTGTCTAATTCAACTCCAATTCAGGCATAGCCACAAACATGTACAAACTACCCATGTGACTAATATCTAAAATAATTTCAAAAAATAATTATTGTCCGTTGGTAGTCTCAATTACAGTACAGTTTGTGAGCCTCTCCTTACAGTAAAACTAGTGTACTTGTTTGTTTACCTTGACAGTGATGACATTAATCTCTTGTCAAGCACGGACATTAGATAGGATGAACTGAACTGGAATCAGATATGTCTAATCTACACCCTCCACGTAAATCTCAAACCAAATGCAAAGCAAAACAAACTAACTACACTTTGCAAACATGGGTCGGACCAAAGAATAGGTGTGATCCCAACTCTGTGTGGTCAGCTAACCCAGTGTGGGTGAGTATATGCACGTGTAAACAAATGTGCATGTATGTGGGAAGGGAAAATGAGAGAAAAAGACATGGTGGAAAAAGAACAATATGTACCAGAGTTACATAACAGTGATGAGTCAAGTGTTAGGATGAAACGAAAAGGATTCTTTTGCTTTCATTCACTCATTTGACATGAACTTGCATGACCGATGAACTGTAAGAATAATTATAGCATTGCTTTTAAAGCCAAAGAGCTCAAAGCATTTTCAGTAATAATCCTATTGCGCCTGCCAACGAAAGAGAGAGAGAGAAAAAAAAATAAAATTTGAGCTTCAAGCTTGTGTTGTTATATCAACACAATGATGATGCATGACCTGACCTAGTTTTGAAAGTAACTCTTTGAGTGTTACATAAGGTCTGCGCCAAAAGACAGTGCAGTGACTCACCCCAGACCCACAAACCTTGAAATGACTCATCACTACACCCAAAATATACTATATTTTGAACCCCTGCTGCTCCACACTTGAAGACACTCAACGGCACTTAAATTCAAGAGAAGGTTGAACTCCATCACAAATCAGACTCTTGAGGGAGGTTCTGCATCACGAAGCACCCCAAATAATGTTGCTTGCACCAACATTCACCACCTTAGAAATGTGATGAGAATACATTGAATACATTGACTGCAACTTAGGCAGGGTTGAGTTTTCTTGCCTGAAATATCATAACTCTCTGCAGTACCATAATTTCTTTTAACAGTTTGATTGCTCATTTAGCTCTTAAGGACCAGGGTTTATGATATGTTGACTGACAGCAAGACTGATTAGTTTGTGTGGAAATTTCACCAAGATTTCTGCTTGAGATACCTGATTTATTGGACACTGTAGATCTAAATAAGTAAATTTTCTTGTAAGAGAAATGTCAAGAGAACAAGAAGCTAGTTGTAAAATGAAAAAAACACTATAAAAAATTCTGTGCTCTCCCACTACAGAACCTGTCCTCTCTCTGAGCTGTCAGCCTAAACGCTCCAACCAAAATAAAACTCTTCAAGTTGCAGAGTCATATATCTCTCCAGTTAATTCAAAGATCATTATTATTAATGCACTTTAAATATACCAGCCTGGTGGGTTAAGGGGGCATCTCTGATTACTGACGAACTGGAAGTAAATACATGTGATGACGATGTTATTGCCTGGCACATAAACACATTCTCTAATTACCTTTCCTGTATTATAAATTTGCCCAAAAACCTGGAACATGTTTGTGTGTGTCTGTAGGTATGAAAGCAGCGACTGTAACAGGGATGCAATCATCTAAATTTTTAAGTTTGGAAAACATATTTGTAAATGACTGCTGTTAACTCATTTACTATTATGGTGCAGAGAGTTTGGCATGTACCATGGGTTTGGATTACAGGAAAGATAATACAAAGTGGGCTTGGTGACAGATTGAGTGGTTCTCACTGGTGGCAGTGTAGTCTCATGAGGGTCACTCTTCCTACTGCCGTTCTGCTCAGACCATTTAATTCTAATCCCTAAACGTAAACATATTCCTAAATTCTCTAGGATCTCACTGGTGTAAAATTAATGATTGAATAAATGTGCAACTGTAGCTGCAGTGTGCAAAACAGAGTTCCTTATCGCAGAAGTCACACTCTTTACAGTACCCGGGAGACACATACATAAAACTCTCCTTACATCATCTGACAGACACTGTAGATGAAATCATAATCAATATTTTACTACTAAGCACCGATAATTGTCATTTTAAATCATTGTTACATCGTTATTAACTTGATTATTGATGTGAACTCCAATAAAATGTTTATTATGCATGTTGTACTGTCTGGATAAGCAAATGCGAATTAATCCTCCTTGGAATTAAAAACATTTTCTGAATCTGAATGAAAAAAAATAAAATTAAATTAACTGTACGTATACCAAAAATTAATAATTGTCGTCATAACACTGAATGGTACAACCCTTTCAATTAAAGGTCCAATATGTAGGATTAAGGGAGATCTATTGGCAGAAAGTTGTGCTTCCATCACGTGAGAATGAGCCCTTCATGTCTATAGGGTGCTATTCACATGTCTACCTGTTATATGTTGCACTACCATGTTCCTACAGGAGCCCTGTATGGACAAAATAAACACTGGCTCGCATTTATACCGGCCACTGTAGGGTTTTCATACATGCTTAGAAGCAAGGAGTGACGCAATGGGCATTTAGTTTGTTGCAATTTGCTAACTCACTGCTAGAGGCCACTAAATCCAACACACAGGAGCTTAAAATAGAGAGCGTCTTTTGATAATCTCAATAGGCAAAAAGGTCAGTCCGACACATAAAATTTGAAAAACTGCACATTTAATTGCAACGCAGCAAAGACCAAATGTAGTTAATCAAGTGAATCCTAATAAAAGACAAGTGCAAAAAGAGATGATTTGTTCTGCTGGACTGTCGTTATTTTTGTTTTAAAGGTGCACTGCACTGCTCAGCTAACATGTATTGTATGTAAACACCGCCAAACATCCTTAAATCTAAAAACCAGCACTTCAACCTCAAACATCATTGTTTCATCTCGAATTCTATGTGCTACTGTAGTGTCTGACCTGAGTGTATTAAAAGAACAATATTTATTTAAAGAAAAGAACTCATTCTGACGTCACTTGTTTGTATACCATGTCTACACAGTTGCAACTTTCATTTATTTTGACAGGTGAGAAGCGCTCTCAACTGTCAACAACTCCACATAATGTCAACAGTCCTGCTCACCTGCTTTCTCTGTTGGCAGGAGCTGCTCTCTCAATCAAGTCCCAGTACTCCACAGTAGATATCAGGCATTTCTGTTCATTAACATTGCTGCAGATTGTATTAACAAATTGCAATTGCCGAGTTGTACAGTTATATGTTATTATATATATTATAAATACAACTGCTGGTAAATAAAGGTGAGGAGGCCTGGCGGGTGCGTTAGGGATATGGCAAGTCTGATAATTTATACACTGCCCACCTGGTGCCCTCCAGATAGCATATGTTCTGCATGTGCCAGACTGAGAAAAGCCTCCAACATCTACTGCCTCAGCCCAGCTTTCCCTTTTGCCTCAGACGAAAACAAATAGGAATGGGTCGAAACGCAACATGACCCAACCCTATTATATGTCCGACTGCATCTTAATACCACCACAAATCATCGAGCCTGTGCAAGCTGCCACTCATTGCCACATATGATCAGAAGTGTATATTAGTGTGAACAGTGCCGATGGAGCCTCTGCTGCATGTTTATGACCTTCATACATATTGTGTACTAATTTGATGAAAGAGGCAGTTAATTATTTTTAGTACGACTAATGACTGTAATGATCTTTCTGTGATAGAAAAGAACATTGATCTCTTGTGAGACACTGCTGACCCCAGACCCATAAATTAAGGTCTCTGAGATATTCAAGATGAAACATGAAAAAGCTTGTTTTAGAACCTGCAGCTTTATGACCTAAACAGCAAACAAGGCAGTTTGTTAGTGTCTAAGTGCTTTGCTCACAAAAAATAGACATGTAAAAATGATACTGCATAATCACCTATGATCTGGAATCACTATGTCTGAGCTAGTATTTGTCATGAGAAAGAGTGCTTTTGAATCATCATCATGAATCACGGACTAATTTAAAATTCTCAAGCTAATTATAACCACAGACACTTCTTTTTTGTAAGGCTTATCCACAACCTCTAGCAGTAGGAATGAGTCGTGTGTAAGCTGGGCCACCTAACGTTGACCTGAAATGGATGGAAACAAATGTGAAAGACAACTCAATCTCTTGTATAATTTCTGACCCTTCTCTCTCTCTCTCTCTCTCTCTGTGTGTGTGTGTGTGTGTGTGTGTGTGTGTGTTGGTGCACACTGCACCTGTGTGTAGCGGAGGTACAGTAAATTTGATTTCCTGTATTCTGGCTCTCTCACCATGTGGACGAAAGCAAAATGCCTTTGGGGTGAGCACACGTGTTACAATCTCCTCTGGCCTCAGCTGTTAGTGCCAGCCTAACAGAGTGGCTGCCTGGGACTGAAAACAGGAGGTGGGTTTATGTGTCCCTTAGACACCCCTTCTCTCCTACTGTTAAATCTGAAGGGCAACATGCTTTCTATACATTCCCTCAATTTGCAGCAAAGGTGGTTCTGTGAACTCAGTGTGTGATGTGTGACCTTCACCTGATGGTTGACATAGCTGTTTCGCTGGGTGACAGCAAAACAAAAACATTTATTTCTATTAATTAGGAAAACTGGAGGACACTTATAATATGCTTGATACTGACCTAATATTTACAACATTATAGTCTTTCGAATATAGTCATCTTAGCCAAAGAGTCTAGTTTATTTGATTACTACATAGTTGGTACATGCAGGCAATGATTTTTGATTTTGTTTGGGAGCGACTGAGTTACTTAGCCTAAATTACAATGTCTGCATCTGTATAGTTACAAGAGTTTGTGAGGGACAAGGTGAATTTTGTTATCTGCACATTCCTGCATGAAC
>JBCAUF010000134.1:27805654-27820085 GCA_038406115.1 Haemulon aurolineatum
CTATTAAACCCTGCTAAGGCAGTGTAATTTAGTAGTGACATGTGGAAGTAAAATAGGGCTGTTAGGAGGTACATGATCAAAGCGGCAGAGCCACCACATTATCTGGTCGCGCTGCACAGTGTGAGCATCTGGAATGCGAGGCCCCCCCCCCCGTCCCCCCCAACCCTCCTCGTTTGGCGTCCTTTTATCCGCGTCCTGCTGTCTCCGCTGTCACGGCGAGTCGACTTGTCACAGAGGTTATCGAGACCTGTGGTAGCCATGCAAGGCAAATCGTCTCGCCGGCGGCAGATAAACAGGGTTGATAAGGGGTTACAAAAAAAAAAAAAAAAAAAAGAGAGAGAGAGGGGGGCCCCAGTCGAGACTTGGAAGTCCGCTGAGATGGAACGAAAGCTGCCGCTGCCACTGCTGCTGCTGCTGTTGTTGTTGTAGAGTCATGGTATAAGCCTGGCACACTTGGGTGAACAACTATGCCTGATACATATAGCTTACAGTTGAGGCATGTGCTTAAAGGGAATTGGATTAACTGCTGGCAAAAAAAAAAGAGGGGATTATAAACGATTCTGACTTTAAGAGTGCCTCTAAAAAGATGGATTACCATTTACATTTTTACCCCCTTTCGTTGCTAATGGAAAGTCGAATTAGCCCTGTCCTGGTCAACGAGGAAACAACAGTGCCACGCTCGCTGTGTCAAGCTGCAGGAGCTGGAGGAAAGCGCGGGGTGTCAGTGTCTGGATTCGACACAGCGGCGGATTCGGTACAGGACGGCCTGTTCCCGGGCCCGCCGCAGCTCGAGTCTGCACAGACCAGCAAGGTGGAGCCAGGAAGGAGAGGAGAAGGCAGAGGATGCGAGTTTCAATGGGTGTTGTACTCGGGCGGGAATGAAAAACACGCTGATGCAAATCCAACACTGTCAGACGCACAAACGAGGGGGAAGTCTATTTTTACATTTTGGCTACATCAGTTTTATTATGCATGGAGCTTCATTTCCCCTGAGCTGAATTATCTCTCTAATGGTTCATAAGCCTGCAGTAACCATAATTCAGGACTATGCCGCCACCTCGGACCAACCAGGTTCTTTTCTGTCCTGCCAACTACGAGCTTTACACGAGTCTCCTCTGATTGGCAGAGATAACTTCAGTTCATAAATGGCCACAGGAACAGGCCATACTACAAAGAGGCTGGCAGCAAAAATGTGGAGGGAGTGACGAAAACAGCCTTCACACTGTGTTGTAGGAACAAACATTTGAAGCTGGCACCTTTTTTTTTCATGTATTTGTGTGGGAGGAACGCTGCAAGAAAAGAAACCAAAAAAAAAAAAAACGCCCCCAAAAAAACCTGCAACCCCGCATGGGTGCCGCAATCTGCCGAGGCCCGTCAGCCCGACCGGCTGGCCTTGTGTGGCATCGCATATGAGCACCAAGATGACACATCAACTCTGCTCTATATTTAACTCACTGGACGCCTCTCCTTCCAATGTTCCCATCCTTTTAGAAGAGGCTGCCAGGGAGAATGGCGAGAGAAACAGGCCGAGGTGATATGTAATTACACTGAATGGATCCAGCCTCCCACATCCTTTCATTGTACCCACACCCTCAGCGATAATGAAATGGAAGGAGAGTTGGTTTTTTTTTTTGGTTTTTTTTCCCTTCCCTTTTTTTCCATTTACCATAAATCCTGCGAGTCTAGCCGCTCTTATTTATGGTGTCGAAGAAAAACCCTTTACTGCGTGACTCTTGGAGTCTGCAGCCGCGGAGCATAAACACCGGCAAGCACCCTATGTGGGTGGTGAACTCAATCTGATAAGGGCTTCTAAGAAACCAGTCGCCACTCTCTTCAGAGCACGGTGTGGTAAACCATCACAAGCTAAGGTCTCCCTGAATACCCCACATTTCTTCCACTGTAGATACTATCTTGAATGCAGAGATATGACTCGGTTTCGAGCCATGCTCAGGCTGGAGAGCTACTGAAAGGACATTTTGTACAGATATAGGCCTGGCTTTGTTGCCCCTACTGCACCAATCAAAAAAAACAGCTTTGCATCAAAACAGTCGCTGAACTTTTGACTCCAGCTCCAGCTCTGCCTGTATGCACGCACGCATGTACGCACCCTCGCCTGTCTGTGCAACTCATCGCCCTTAACCCCGGCAAACCAAACAGTTTCATAACTCTGAGAACAGGGAGGTGAAAAGGGGGAGGGTTGGGGGGGGGGCAGAATGTCCCTAAGTGAACACAACTGGGTCGCCCCCTTTCTTTTTGGTTTTAAGGACCTGTTGAGGAGGAAGTGCCTATTTGAAGGGCAAAAATGCTGTGGGGCAAAATGAAAGTAGGACACGGTGAACTTGTTCACACGTCAGGGCAGAGTGTGCGCGTGCCTGCAGCCTGCAGCCTGCCGCCTGCACTCTGTGATTTGAAGGTGAAGTGTTTTTGAAAAATTAATGTCGACTCACCTATTCTTCTCCAGCTCGTTGTGTGTGGACCTGTGGAGACAGAGAGCAGCGGTTGTCAGACAAAAGAGCAAACGCGGACTTCTGCTTAACAAGCTCCGGTGCGACAGACTCTGTTCCTCCTGAAAAGACAGAGCGCTCATTTCGGGGGGGAAATAAGATGTGAGATAATATATATATATAAATATATGAGCTAGACAAACAGGGGCACAGTGCATTACCATGTCAAATTAGATTCATGAATCTATTAATTAATCTGAGACCACCTCTGGGCCCGGAGCACCGGAGCCTTCTCACCAACAAACGTCACCGTGACAGGCAGGCATTCCCTGTGGCATTATGCAGCCTCTTCCTCAATAATGCACAGCACAACTCTGCTAGGATGATGTGTGTGTGTGTGTAGCCACTTACGCTCACTAAAGTTCATACGAGCGTGTCTGTGCGTGTGCTGCTGGGCGAGTGTGAGCATGCGCGCACACATACACACACACACGTGCCCTGTGCACGCAGCAGTCAGGGTTCAGCGCTCTGTTAATAATGTAAAGTGAATCAGCTGGTTCCTGAGAGTCTCTTTGTGTGGCAACATACTGAAGGGAGACAAGCCCTCCTACTGATGCTTAAATGGCCAAGTTCCCGTCTGTACACACACACACACTGCACTCCACCTCGCCTCGAGGGGGCCACAGGTTTCAGGGCGGGATGATGGACTCTCAGCTCTCATGAGTCATGTACGCAGCACTTCTCCATGTTGTGGGTTATCAATACTGCAACACGCTTTCCCCCATCTGTTTCCTTCTTTTAATACTGAGCTCAGCTGACGAAAACCGCTGTCTTATTAATACGGCAGGAAATGTGGGGAAAACGGGAGATAGGAATGGCGCAGGAAGGAGGAAGGGTGGGATAAGACAGAGGGGCACACGGCTGTGAGCTGTCCACGACTGCGGTTCAAGCTTGTCGAAATTTGGCCCTGCCTCAGAGGAAATTATTCTTTCAGGTTTAATTATTTACACCAATAAAAACACCATGTGTCCCGATTTGAATACATTACAGCCCCTGTCATTGCGTATGCAAGACTGGATGTGAAGTCAACTGCGACGATATATTTGATTCAACATGACGTGCTGTGTGACCAGGTTGAGTGGCTGCTATCACAAGCAAAAACACGGGGCTCACAAGTAAGCCGGTCCGGGCCATTTCCTGAGGATCTGCGAGAGCCCTAAGTGCTCACACGCTCTTGACAGGTTTCAGCTTACATATTCTACAAGCCCCGTAGTAGTCATGCATGGCTGTGCCCTGGATCTGCATGAGCCAAGCAGTCACACATGAAAAAATAACAGAAATGATAAAAATCTAAAGCGGCTCGATCTCTCCTCTGTGCAGCTCCCACAAGCCCTCGGAAATGTCATTTCAAAAATGGTCGCACAGTTTGAAAAAATTTCTAAAGAGGGTTTACTTGCATATATAATTACTTTCTAATGACAGTGGGTCCACTGATTTCTGTAGCCGTTTGTGACTCAGAGCGGTAGTTTTGCGAACAGAAGATGAACACGTTGGAGTACATAATTTGCGTCATTAGCTGTCACGGTACTCACGCCGAGTCTGTGTTGCTTGGAAACTCTCGTCCCAATCTGTAATCTTTTCCAAACTATCGAGCAATTTATTTCACCACATCTGATTTGCCATGTGATAATGTCAGCTTTTTTTGGCTGATTGTAACCCTTTAATAACCATGCAAAATAGATTTTGGGGGATATTTTGGCAGTCGCGGCAAAATAACTATGTCATCTCGAAAATGACTGCAGCGAATCAGAGCGTCGTTAGGGATGCAAATGGCGGCAGGTAAAAATATCCACGTTTGAGAAGCTGGTGATTATCCAGACAGCGATGAAGACAGTTGTGCGAAAGCCATAATTATTTTTTCCCAGAGAAAAATAACTTTGAATGTATTAATTTGTTTATGAACTTCAGAACGAGAAGTCCATTTTCAAGTGATGCTAATGTCGCTTACACTGTCTGTTACTCGGAAAATGAGGCAGGCCTCGGGGTCACCCGCACAATCAAACGACACACACAAACGCACACTACATCTTAGTACGGCCTCTTATTCAGAGAGATCAATCTAAATCGGCCTGCTCTCCCACAGGCTTTTATCATCACAAACCCATTTCCCTGCCTCCTGAATCAGATATCTGCAAGTCTGGAGCTCAACAACAATACAATTCAGATTATAACCTGGCTCAAGGCCACACACACACACACACACACAACGGCAGCACACTTCCCTCTGCAGACATGCACGCGTATGCCTGTGTGTATGTATATGCATGTATATGCACACGCCGAGTGGGTCAACGAGATAAAGCGACCCTGCTATAAACGGGTAGGCAACAGAGGACAGAGTCAGATAAGCCCATCACTTTAAGCCTCGACACGCCACCGAGAAGGTGGCTGCAGCTGGAGCAAGCGGATGACGCCGCGCAACAAAACTGTGTGAAGACGTGTAGTTACAGTTCTAATCATCGTATTGATCAGAATGTCAAAGAACTCGTTCATTTTGAGTACCACAAAAGTGATCATAATGCGAGTAATGAACAAGAGCATTTATATGACTGAGGTGATGTGAGGTCTCATGTGGCCGCCATCACTGATCAATTATGAAATCCTGGGGTTTTTTTTGTTATTCTGAATGCACACATAGATGTTAGACGCAAATGTTTTTCTCTAAGCTCTCCGGCTAATTAGTTCAGTGGACATTGTAATTGTGCAAAGGACGTTGTGAAGCAGTGAAAATGGCTCACAACTTTGACTAATTAGCAATATTTCTCACCTAAGTCAGCAGGCTGTAAATAGGGGCCGCTGAATAAAAGTAGATCACTAATGATGCAGACGCGTGCCCCATCCTGTGACCCTGACAGCACGGGGAGGGGGTATCCAAATAATGCTGCTGCGTTGGGTTTGCAAGGTGTGCAATTCCAGTGGGAGTGAAATAAACCTGCATCTCGACATGAGGTGTGGAAATTGTGTTAAACGCTAGATGGAGTTGTGAAAATGTCTCTGGAGAGAGGTGGACCAAAACATCGTTCTTCTTGGTGCCATTTTCTCTCGCGCTTTTTGAAAATCCTTCCAACGGCGCCGCAAGCCACCTGCTCATGGAAAAGTTGCTCACATTGCAAGATGCACCATTAAACACTTTTGTTTTTCAAAGGGTTTCATTTCATGTTAAAGATGATGGCGGTCCTGCGACATCATTATTCTAAGTCTGTATAATTTCCCTATCACGACCAACTCTTTGGAAGCTTTATGAATACGGCCTCAGACCTATATATGATCATGACTGTTGCCATGCAGAACAGGCAGCGTTCTGCGCTCATGATGAGTAATGCGCAGTTCCTGTTTGTGGCCCGCTCTTACATTAATATTAAAAGGCTCAGAGAGAGAGAGAGAGAGAGAGAGAGAGAGAGAGAGTGGGGCTTGTATTTGATGTATGACTGTCAATGGACAGATTAATGTAAGCAGCCTAGCACCAAGAAAAAAACACAATGCCAACGGGTCTTAACTTGGGAGATTCTCTAGCCTGCTTCTCCTACGACTAAATGCAAGTTTCTGTCATCAGTGAGAGCATTGTGCCTCGACAAGGGCTCTAATCTTCGTGGCGGCTGATGATGTGATTATCAGAGAGCTGCACAACAGAGCACACTATCAAACATCATGTCCACAACACACATCAACAGCTTGATGTGTGTTGTGTATCCTTGATGATGTATGCCCAAAAGAGAGAAATGGATGGATAGAGCAAATGTGTTTTTCTTTCTTGGTTATCATTGTGTATAAAAAGGTGAAACAGCAAATTGCTGGCCAGCCTAAACACCATTAGTTCTGAAAAAGGTTCCACGTATTCACCTTTGGATGTCTGCAAACAACACCGGCCATAAATAGCAGCATTCCCCCTTAAGGGCAAAAGACAAAACTACCCCTCTCTCCCACAGTGTAAAACACATTCAGCATGAGTAAAAATGAGCACGACTAGCACCAAAGCCCACAAAAATAACTCATCTGGAAATAAAGCAAAAGCCTATGGGTTTATTTCGCCGGGACTGAGTTCAATGCACAGCGTTACAGATGACTTTTCTTTTCGTTTCCAAGCCACCACTTTTACCACGATCCCTAACCTCAGCCACTGCAGTCCGTTTGACAATCAGCTGATGAAAAGCCAGCAGAGCCGTTGGTGCCCCCCCCCCCCTCACTCCCTCCCCTCTCACTCCCCCGGGCCAACGAAACACCGGCGTGAACGGTCATATGTGCACCTATGTGTCAAAAACACGCTTTCTCTAAGTTGGAGAAACATCCACTCTAATTTATTTTCGGAAATAACGTGCAAAAAAAAGGTGAATTTCTTTCTGGGCCATGGTCATAATAAGGCGGCCAGCGACTGTATTCAACCCCACCAGGATGACAGCTCGCTTGTTTACCAAAACGTTGGCAATAAAAAACGTTGGCAGCGAGAGCAAATCACATGCTGTCTGCAACAATAACCATCAAAGCACATCACATGTTTGAATTAAAGACAGTTAAAAGCTAATATACATGACCAGCAGCCAACAACTGAACAGTTTCAATCCGTATCACGAAAACGACAAGAGTTTCTTACCTATTGTGGTTACTGTTGAACTTCTTATTTCTGAATTTTCTTTGCCTCTGGTAGTTTGTGTTCTGATTGGACGGAAATGTCGAAGCATATCCGTGTTCACACTCTGTTGAAAAAAAAACGATGTGGTTAGCAGAGTTTGGACACTTTTTTCCCCCCCTCAAAACCCACACATGTCCCCAATCCCTTTAGGTTTAACGTGAACATGCACGTAATATGTTCTCTCTTCCAGCTCAGACCGGATAAAATCTGCTGACAACACTTCCCTTTTTTGGTGTTAACTGTAAAAAGAAAACAACAAAAAACTTGTTTCTCGTCTTCACACACATTTGAACACATAATCACCTCTTTCCCTCCTTTCTATATACTCTGCAGCTTCTAATAACCGCTGGATATTGATCAGCTGAACCGCCGTCATTCTTCCCTGAGGCTGCTGCTGCTGCTGCCGTTAACGTCAGCGAGGCTCTCTTCAGTTTAACGTTCAACGTCGCACACGGCAGCAAACGACAGGTCGCTGCTTTTTTAAAACGCAGGGAAGACAGTGTATCGGTTATTACTACACTGAATGATATTTTTAAAAAACGTCGTGTTGTTGTCTTGCTCAGTGTCTTCGCCGGCTTTGTCGAAAATGAGAGGAGAGGAAAAGAAAATCCAGTGTTTCCAAGCTGGCAAGCTACAGTCAATCCTCGCCAGGATACGATGTTAGAAAACGTCAAAACCAGTGTATCAAAGTATTAAAAGTTCGTAGGAAACACGATATTAAATGTATTTTTTTTACAAAAAAATTCATATAAACAATATAAAATTTCCCCGAGGGAGCCCAGAGCCAGCAAAGTGCCTCCTGCTGCTCGTTTCCTCTCCTCTCCTGTTTGTTTACCTAGCTGCACAGCTGAGAGGCGGGGACCTAACGGAGGAGAGGCCGGTCTACGCGCGGTGCATTCTGGGAAACACAGTTTTCCGTTACACTTGTGAAATACTGTGAAAGGGCAGAATTTTCCACTATTTTCTCTATTCAGCCAAGCGTTACCATGGAGTAAATGACTCTGCCTTGTTATGTTAGGATTAAGGTGAGACACAAAGGGAAAAATTCTCTGATTCCAACTTCTTAAATGTGTCCTCTGTGACAGTGCAATGAATATCGTTGGGCTGTGGACAAAACAAGACATCATTTTAAATTTTGGAAAAAAGTTATTGACATTTTACGCTGTTTTCTTTACAACTAGTCTATCAACTGAGAAAATAATCAATGGATTAACTGACATTTAAAACACTAACAGTCAACAGGTAAACAAATAATTCAGAGTTAAAGATGGTGGTGATTATTTTGAATATTGGAATACATGATAATAATAATAATCATGAAATATTCACTGTTATTTTAGATCACATGCCTGTGATGTTGTTTCAGAATGGTTTATATGTCATTTTTTTGCAAGAACTTAATAGCCTACAAAACAGTCTTAAACACATAGGCCATCAATCATAAACGGATCAATTATTTATTTTGTTTGATATGTTACGGATGATACACTAAATACTCATGGTGTGTCATTTTCCTCTCTGTCATTCTACCCAGTCTCCTTCTCTCCTCAAAAGAAGTCCTACAAGTCCCATAATTCAACAGGACCGTGGGGTTGTACTTGCCGGCTGAAGCCAGGCCCAGCAACACGTGACGTTACTACCGATCGCGCGTCTGATTGGCGGACGCCCTGTGACAGGCGTGGAGGGTTGAGCTCGCATCCGACCAACCGCAGAGGAGATTTGCGCCATGTGGAAACCTGTGCGGTACGCCCACAAATAGCAGGAAGCAAACAATCCGTGCGGCTGCGATCTGCTGCTGCAAAATTCCCACGTTACATTATAATAGGTAATATTACTCAGACAGTTTTTTGCAACGCGCATCACTTCTGCTTTCCTGCGCAAAACATCCCCGTAAAGACGCACACGGAAGCGGTGAAGAAAAAAAAAATACATGACTCGTTAAAAGGAAACGATGACATCATTAATATATTTTTTTTAAAAGTCGTTTTTAATATTGCATGTATTTAAAATCATCTACCATTTCTGCACACGTAGGTCTAATTGCAATATGCGAGACGGTGCCATCTGCAATCAACCCTATATTAAGTTTGCTAATTCCTCATAGGTTAGAAATTGTAAACAAGCAAATCAAACAGCCTAGCCAGACATTTTTTTAAAATATATTTATAGCCATAGCATACATTAATGTGGTATTCATCATTCGGTTGTGTCATCTGCGTGTTATCTATAAAGATTTAGGTTTTTTAGATACGAGTCTGCGGGGGCACAATGACATCATCCTAAACTGAGTTGGAGGGCGCTGCAATGTGGTCAGACTTATCATATCGGAGTGATGGCCAACATGCACACCCACACACCCAGTCATTATGTCATATTGCTACATCTATGCTGTAAGGAAACATTACAGATTTCCTGAGGTGAGTATTGTGCAGGCGCAAAGCGATGCACGGTGTGTGCCTCAGCATGCAGATAATGCAGGTAAAAAATATAGTCCCGAAAATAATGAAAGCACATTATGTTTATACTCTCCTGTGACTGCAATGGGTATATCCCTAATATTAGTCTGGTGCAGGCACGGGTTGAGCTTATAGAAGGCAGTGGTGCTTAGTTGAATGAACTCAGCCCTTTGTTGTCTGAGTCTGTTGACAATGAAGTCTTGTTTTCCTGAAATTCAGAGGCAAACGAAAAAAAAGGATCAAACGCAGCACAAATAAACTCACTTCCGTCCTTCCTGTCGGCGCTCTCAAGAAACCTAGCAGCCTCCAGCAAAACTTGTACATTTTTCAGAAAAGTGTTGATCTGCTCCATGTGGGAGTCTTCGGAGTTGAAGACGTCATTGAAAGGGCAACTAGACATCTCGAAATCTTGCTGATCCAGGAGGGACGCCTCGGAGTCGAAAAAGAACTCCTCGCTCTTCAAACTTCTTCTTTGCCTCTCACTTTTGGCCATTTTTTTCTTTTCCTCTTTTGGCTTTGCGTGGCTTCGGCGATGTGCGGGGCGCAGTACACGGCGAGGCAGCTACCAGTGGATGCTGCTCTTGTCAGATGGTCCCTCTCTGCCTCTTTTTTTTCCTTTTTTATGAATGCGGGGTGTTTAATGTGGAGCGGTGGCCAATGTCAGTGGATGGTGGTGCATGGGAAAATCAGAGCCCGGCCCCCTCCGCCTGAGGACTCCGCATGGTCCTCGTGTCCGTCGGTTCAATCTGTTATTTTGGAACTGCACAAAATAAAAGACAAATATTAAATACCTGTCAGCGTGGCATTATTATACAGCTTACTATGGTATTTAAAACACGCGTCATATATTCATATCGGGTAGTTAATGCAAAGGCAGACGAAACAATAACATATTGCAGCTGTAATAGATGTGGTATAAGCAATTATAGCAGTATTGGTAGTGTCAGTATTTGTAGCTGTTTCTGTGCTGATATTTTGCCATAAGTGGGCAACTAATGTAATAATGTCCAAGAGCAATTCTTAGTGTTGCTCAAAAGTGTTGCATGAAATAATGAGTCAATATGAAGCTGTTAAGATAACAATCTTTTGATGTTTGGTTGATATTGTATATCATCTTGTCTTTTTCATGGAGAGTGAGGCAGTGACGCAGTAATTGAAAGTGAAAGTGAGTGAAAATAAAGATAGCAGTAGAGGGTGTGATCTGTTTGACATCAGGAGGATGAGTGGACAGAATTCAGACTAGATTGTTTTGAAGTGGAAAAGCTAGAAATTATTTGGCAGCAAAACCACCAACACCCTTTATCGCTGACTGAGCATTTGGTCGACTGCAAATAGCTCCACAGATTTCCTGTTTTCAGTGCTCATGAAGTGTGTTACCTCACAAGAAATTTACTGTCGCACTGCCATTTCATTTAAAGTGTACTTAAACTGATGTGTTCGTATAGTAGTGGTAATGCTAGTGTTACAGCAGCGGCTGCAAGTCAAAAAGGCACGAATAGTGGTTGCTGTAGTTGAGTGCATTTGACGTGGTAGACCTGTAAGTCATCAAACTCAAGATGGCATTTCTGTAAAAAAAACACTGATCTGAGCCTTGAACTGAGGTGAGAGATAGAGGGACTTCAATCAGTTTGGGCAGAATGAGACTATAGTGAGCCTATAGATCCTTTACTGTGTGATACGGATGGCGACTGAGAGATAAGGCCTTAGCCTTGATCTTGTGCCATTCTCAGAAGACCTTTAGCGGAGCTGTTTTTACACTGCGGCAGAGTCCGTTTTGAACCCATAACATGTCGAGGCAGAGGCCTGCATTCAGCTCTGATACCCCCCCTCTGCCACTTCAAAGGGCCAGCAGCAGCCCATGACCGTTTGATGTTAAGTTCACAGAGACAGAAACTTTCAAGTCCAACGCACAGGGGAATCTCTGAAGGTCCCTCCCGCCCCTGCTACCACCTCTCCACCCTCGGTGAGGGGTGGCTGTGGAGGAAGGAAATCCATTTGAAAGCGGCCCTGTTTGGAGTTTAGAAGATGCCACCGCCAGCACATTGACAAAATGAGTGGATTTTGAAAAGCACTCGGCCACATCCTCTTTCGGATTTCAGGCCAGCTTCCTCATTTTAGGTCACTGGGTGGAGTTTTTTAGGCTGTGCTTTTTAGGCTGTGTTTGCCTCCTGTAGTGCATGCTTTCGGGGCAACGTTCCCTCAAGGATCATACTGTACTTGATGTAATAGCAGAAACGGAAAGACACGAAAAGTTGTCATGGCTTGTTCATTATATTTCAATTCTCAGTATGGGGTCACAAAGGGTCACAAACTCAATAGGTCACAAGCCACTGTTAAACCAGTCAGGTCACGTGCTGCAGGGAGGGAGAAAGGAAGAATGATGAAAAGCAGGAGGGAGTCATGTGTCCCAGTAGGCAGCACTGGTCACAGTTTGAAGGTAAAGACTTAAGAGAGACGATATGGCTCATGGGTATGGATGTCCTGCAGACACATTGTTTGCAGCCTGGCCCTACACAAACAGGTCACACCATTTCTCTTCATGCTCTCATTCCAATTAAAGGAATTAGATGGCAACACCCATGTCAAAACAAGAGGACAAGCATAGTCCTAAAGCCACGGAGAACCAGCCCAGACTTCCAGAGGAGAGACAGGGACAGAGGTCAAACATTTCCAATAAGACAATCTCATTTTTCTGAGCCTAAGGGGCAAACCACAACAACCACCAGCTCATCTGCATGGTAAAGGGGGGAGGGCAACTAAGTGCCTAAAGGAATGTCTCCTAAATGCAAAAGAAATGATGTGCTACAACAAGGACTGCCCATTAAATGTAATGGCCTTTGATCATTAGTTTGATGATTAGGACTACAACTAATGTTTTTTCAATGTCCAAAAGTGATGTATTCAAATGTGTCCTTTGTCCAACCAGTTGTTGCTTGCAACTTGGCTTTAGGGATGGCAATGTTGAACAGTTTGTCATTCAGACTGAAACATCTATATCTACTGGGTGGATTGCCATGAATTTTGCTGCAGATATTCTAATGACTTCTCACACTATTCATGTAGCACTGTCGTCAAAAAATGAATTTGTGTAATACTCTGGTCTGTGACCAAACACCTGAAAATTGAATGAGATTATGTGAGGTACTAATTAGCAGTTGTTGGCATTCAAACTGGTGAGTATGGTAAACATACCTGTTAAATGTTTTGCTCTGTGCCTAGGTCCCAAGGTCAAACATTTCCAATAAGACAATCTCATTTTTCTGAGCCTAAGGGGCAAACCACAACAACCACCAGCTCATCTGCATGGTAAAGGGGGGAGGGCAACTAAGTGCCTAAAGGAATGTCTCCTAAATGCAAAAGAAATGATGTGCTACAACAAGGACTGCCCATTAAATGTAATGGCCTTTGATCATTAGTTTGATGATTAGGACTACAACTAATGTTTTTTCAATGTCCAAAAGTGATGTATTCAAATGTGTCCTTTGTCCAACCAGTTGTTGCTTGCAACTTGGCTTTAGGGATGGCAATGTTGAACAGTTTGTCATTCAGACTGAAACATCTATATCTACTGGGTGGATTGCCATGAATTTTGCTGCAGATATTCTAATGACTTCTCACACTATTCATGTAGCACTGTCGTCAAAAAATGAATTTGTGTAATACTCTGGTCTGTGACCAAACACCTGAAAATTGAATGAGATTATGTGAGGTACTAATTAGCAGTTGTTGGCATTCAAACTGGTGAGTATGGTAAACATACCTGTTAAATGTTTTGCTCTGTGCCTAAAATACAGCCTCACAGATTTGCTATTATGGCAGTAGACTTGTAGTCTTGTCACCTGATAAATTGCACCTCACTCGTATAAAAATTGCTACTTGCATCAGATTTTGTTTTTCAGCACCGCTAAAGGTTATTCTGCTGAATGACCTCCAGAAAGTTTGAATGGACTGCAGTCGTGATATGAGGATGGTAGCACGATGTTACAGCTGATCATGACAAAGACCATAATGTGATGTTAACAAGAATGCAAGCCCATAATTAATCACAAGCAACTATGTTTTCATATAAAAACATAATAACACTGATCTACCCACATTTCGCCGGGGAGAAATTTCAGAGTTTGTTTTGCCGGGGCCTTTTTGCATCATCCCTGAGTCAACATCATCCACTCAGTCTCTGTGGACTGAGGACATATTAGAGTACTCGGCAAAATGAAACCCTCAAATCTTCTGAAGGCGGTAACGTAGAGATGAGAGACACATTGACACAATAAAAACGCCGGGCTATAATGGGTCTCTCTCTGCCGTTATTGCTTCCCCTGAAAACTCACTGACATTTTCGTAAATGTCACAGATTTACATCATTCTCGGAGGACCACTTCAGCTGGTGGTGTTCATGGGTAATTAGGCAAAGTCCACCACGTGCACCTCCGCACTCGGGGAGGCAGAGCAGGAGGAGAGAAATATGTGGGGGCGAGTGACATAAAGAGGACGATGGAGGGGTAAAAGGTTTCAAAGAAATGGAGTGATCGTTCAGAAAATCTCAACAAATCTCTCTACGACGAACATGCGCGGCCCCCCAGAGCGAAACCTTTGTCCTGGCAGCGGGGTGCAGAGATTTGAAGAGCGGCCATTCATACTGCTGACCTTTTTACAGCCTTGTATTCCTGTCAGTTTAGCTTTCCGAAACACCAGAAGCACCCTTCTGCTTCCCATTCACCCAGACGGCCTTTTGACCTCAGCCTATGCTATTTCCACAAGGTGAATGAGTAAAAATATTAACTTTAAAGCAGCGGCAAGTAACTTCTGGAGAAAGATAGTGACTTGGTTTGGGTGCCAGTATT
>JBCAUF010000134.1:27980726-27995977 GCA_038406115.1 Haemulon aurolineatum
AAGTATCCAATACAGCCGCTCAGACAGTAGGCTGTTTGTGACATGCTGTGGCGCATTATGTACTGCGAGTATTAGTGCGGCTGTTTTGATGTCCCAGATAACTGATAGTGTTGACAAGATTGCATGTTTTCACAAGCTGCCGGAATAAATGTCGTTAATCGTGGTTATAATGCCTCAATAAAGGGCTGCGGAGCATTTCGGTCACCGTGGCAGCAGCAGATGACTCACAAACTTGTCGACAGTAAACAACTTCGAGCGAGCAATGCAATGATGCGACACCACGCAAAACGGCGCACATCCTTAAGAAATGTGACTTAAATGAGAAAATACCTGCTGGGATGTGCGGAGGGTCACCGGGTGCCGGGTTGTTAGGGGGGCTGACCGTCGGTCGACCTGCACGGACACAAGCGTCCTTCGGACCGTTTGAATCCGATGGTTCCGCTCACGCACGACGTGTCGGAGCACTTTCACTGATGTTCAATCACTGCGCGATGGTCTGCTGGCCGCCTGTGCCAAAGCCTGTGCCGGCTCACATGTTGTGTAGATCTGCTGTGCCGGCGAAAAAGCGGAAACTGGCGCACTATGTGGCAGGAAGTGGAATGCCAGTCGCAGGAACGGGTGACGCACTTTTTCGCAAATCCCTCGCGGTGGTGAGACGGGGCACAAGAAGTGAGTCAGGCGGGCTGCTGTTGGTGTGTATTATTTATGTTTGTCCCAGTTCAGACCGAAAGAGCAGCTACGTGAGACACATTGAGCTCATCCACCAGAGCGAGCCACGGCCATGTTTCACAACACAGGCTTTGGACATGTGAACGTACATTAACGTTAGAGTATATTTAGACAAAAAGATTAAACTTTCATTCTGCATACTGTATTATTCACAGCGTGCTGCATGCACGTATATATTAGGAAAAAATAACCCAATGACTGGCATGCATGCCGTCTATCAGGTTACAGCTTATTGTGCAGTGTGTGTATATTATATAGGTATCTGTGTTTATGGAGCTGTACAATCATGGCTTAAGCATAGTTATTGAATCACTCGGGGCTCAAAATAAAGCAACTGTGGCAAATATGCTGCACTGCCTCCACCTAGTGGCTGTAAGCATGCTGGTGTAGCTCCAGGCACAACAAGGGGCATACTGTGTTAAATTTTTTTCATCATGCTTATTGTGTCTAAAGTGGAATTTTGTGTATAATTGCAAATAAATAATAATGATAATAAACGTTCTTCAAAGGGGAAATCCACAAATGTATGTGTGTTTGACTTAATTAGCTGCAGTGACTGTGAAAACAAAATGTATTCTGTAAGCCAATATGCTCAGGTGGCATTTTACTTAATCATAAAGCAGGTTTACATCACCGTGGGTGTATGCATTTGATTTGTCTTTTATGTTGTTTATGGTCTCTTGTGTTGTCACTATACAAAATATAACTACAGCACTAGTACTTCTGATATATTAAAGGTGCATTTTGAAAGATATAGGCCTACTTAATAGATATTTGAGTCTCATTCCCAGAACATCTATAACGAATGTGCAGTTTCCCTCTGGCCCGAGTCTGAACCAAGGTGTCAGTATTTGACAACCTGGAAATGAGACGCAACAATCAGCACCTTTAACCGAAGGTAATAGAGACATGAATGGAGCACATTATGTGTGAAGTAAAATTGTAAAGCACCACACACAGAGATTACCTGATGTATAAAATTGACTAAATGTTTAGTTTAATCAAGTGACTTTTTTTATTATTATTTGTTTTAGATATCATATCTAATGACAAAGTGTGCTCAGCTTACATTTGTAATGAATGCACATGTCAATTGTTAACTCCTCCGTGTCTTAATATGAATAATTTAGCTGCTTAAAACCATTTATTGTCCCCTTTATGGGTACAATGATGTATTTACAAGAGGAAATATATTCATAATCATCCAAAGATGCTCAGAGACTGCTTAGAGATCATCGCACATAAACTCCAGGAATGTTAATATCAACAGGTATGATCGGATGAGCGTTAGAACCCGTTCTGCAGGAAGAGTGCCCAAATGTTGAGTGACCCAACAGGCCACACCAAACATACACAAAGAACAATGTTGATGTCAAGTCAAACAATGTTTGACTCGTACACTTCAGTGCCAAAAGTAATTTTGTTTTGTTTTAGTTTAATCTTGCTGTCATCTCATTTGACGGGTGTTCTGGGAAATATGATTTACCTCTGACCAAGAACACAGCCAAAAACCACAAAAAGGTCTTGTGACAACCTGAAGACAGCCAGAACATATTAAATTTGAGTTCTTTTCTGCTCTTCTTCCTCGTGTCTTTGCAAAAAGTTCGAATAGTTACAAAATGTAGGTTGTACAACGACATGGAAACTATTGCCACACGGAAGCAACATCATGTGTATTTGTGTGTGTGCACATGATTCTGCCACAAAAGATTTACCGTAAAATCTGTTTTTAAACTTCACGCATGCAATTTGCATAACATGTCATCCAGTGGTGGACAGTATCTATCACAGTACATGCAGTCATGTTTTTGAGGTAGCCCTACTTGTACTTCCATTTTATGCTCAATTGTACTCACCATACACTACATTTATAGTAACAGCGTGTGTTCATTTTCAGATTAGAATTAAGACTTTACAACAAATTTGACAACAAAGCAATGTCCATTTTTATCTCTGATAAACTAAGAACAGCTGATAATACATCTGTGCCCTTACTGAAGTAGGATTTTAATTGCAGGACAATTACTTTGTAATAGAGTATTTTTACATTGCTGGTATCGGTATTTTTACTTAAGAAGAAGATTGAAGTACTAAGTAATGATTGCTGTCACATTATATTGTCTGAAGAAGAAGGCTGCATTTATGTGGTTATAAGCCCAGGGAGAAAAACAATTCAGATGGTCAGTAATGCTGTCACCTATAAGAGCAAAACAAAAAAAACAACATTTTAAATGTTTACAGCAATCAGTGCAATGTTTAACAGACATTGTTCATAGTGTTGATGGGACTTAGCTCATTACAAGAGGCATGAAGTATATTTTCACCTGATGAATGATCAGACGTGTTTGATTTTCCATCATATGACTCTTCCTCTCTGCACCCATGGCAAACATCCATGACATCTTCGATGGGTGTTTCCGCATGCAAGATCTGAGCATTCCCAAATGTTTATTTAGAATGAGCTGCCAGCTTGCATGACAAAGGACACATGAAACATCTTGGTTTGTTTTTGTGAATCATCATCAGTGATTAAAGGTGTGGTTAGCGATCATCTAGAATATAGCAAAATCATGGCCACTATTGTTTGTTGAGTCTTAATACTTGCTACCTCGTAAATCTGTTGACACCTTTTTGCATTTTGTGTCAGATACTGATTCATCAGTACTGTGGAGGGCATCCTCCCATTAAGAACACAGTCTTCTACCACTGAAATGTCACTTCTGTTTTGCCCCAGTCTTTTGCTGCCTATTTTCTGCATGTGTGTGTGTCCAAATGGTAAACCTGTGTGTATGTGCGGGGACAAAGACATGATCACGTCTCAATTCCAGCATCTGCTGCAATCAGTGATCTAAAACAAGCCAAGTGAAGGACCTGACCCACTTCACAGGCTCTCTAATATGTGAAAATGGCTGCGTGGCCTACCCCAAACAGCCCCACAATGATGGGCCATCGGGCTGCTATTCTTAGAACAAGTTACTATTTTCTGTCCTTTTTTTACCCTCAATCCTGTCACAAGGGCAGCTGAGGCATATTCTGTGAGGAGGAAGTAGCAGAAATAGGGTTCTAAATTGGGAATGAAAAGAATGGATCCTGGAACCACAGCTCAGCTTCCAGTGGAACCACAAAACCTGTGAAGCTACAAGTTTGATTTGGCTCGATGTTCTCTGTCTCTGACTTGATCGGCTGCTGTTCTTATTTCATTTATTCTTAATATTTTGTATCTGTAACTATTAATTGCAGATATATTTTATTGTGCTTAAACATCTTGTCAGTGTGCAACTGTGACCAGTGCGTTAAAATGCCTGTCAGAAAACTAGAATAAGAATTTAGTTATAGAGATAACGATTAAGTTGATGCATTTGATAGAAACATTTGAATACAGTCCTGCTACTACAGTATACGGTACGTGCAAAGTAAAATCTAATCTTATCTTACAAAGCCTGCATTAATCTAGCTCTATGAAAAACAAATGAATACTTCCTTTTAATTTTGAACTGACCCAACATGACACCTAACCAACAGGTGCTTTGCTTTTGCTTTGCGTTGTGCTTAGCCACAACAGGGACGGGCCAAATCCACCCACCATCCAGGCTGCCAAATATTCTTCTTCCCTCCCCTCTATACATGAGACACTGTCGCCCTGTTAACCAATCACAGGCTGACACAGACAGACTGCAGCTTAAAAACAGAAGCACACTGGAGGCTGCACACATCTGAAAACCATTCACACATGACACACTCCATCATTTTTCTGTAGCTGATGCCTTCACTGAGTATTTACATGACTTCAGTGAAGTTTTTGTAAACTAGATTTTTCTTCAATTCTAAATATACCCATTCTCTTTGCTGGGTGTCTTGCACTCATCTGCCAACATGTGCCTTCTGACAGCTGCCCTGCTGCTTTCTTTACTTGGTGAGTATTTTGCCGTCTTTGACTTTTGCATAAAGTGCCACATGGACTTATGTAATGGGCATTCAGTAGTCTAATGTCATGGATTTTAAACCACGTGCAATGGAGGACAGAGAGTCTGCAGGTCCTCGTCCAGACAGTCTTTTCATTCATTAGTTTCTCTGCCCTGGTTGATGTTGTGATTCTTAGCTGCTCTATTTCTCACTTTGAAGTTATTCATTGACAAAGACTACTGGGTTTGGTTACAGCTGTTATCTTCCTTTCTAATGTTTCACTTATTTTGAGACCAGTCCTGTAGTAGTTCGACCAGCAGTTCGTGTTTACTGATGAAAGCTTAGGAAGCTGCATCTCCCTCAATCAATGAAAAACATGTGACGTTAGTCACTCTACCTCGAAATGTTCACTAAATCCCAAGTATGTGCAATTTGCTGATTTAGCAAACCAATCAGTTTCTTGTACACTATTTTGTACACTGCGTAGTCCCTTGGATTAAATGATGTGCAAACAATCCTTAGCATTTGTTTTATCTTACACAGACAGAGAGAGAGAGGAGAGATTATCGATTAGCAGGTTTTCTTAAATTGAAATTTAAGGAAAACAAGGAGTTCTTGTTCCAAAATATGAATCCAGGTTCACTGCAGGTCTGTTTCTTTGACAATTTATGCCCACTGCTGAGCGATCATGGGATTAATATGTTTTACAACCTTTTGATTGCCAAAACTTTGTTTTCTCCAATTTCAAGTTCCAGCTTCATTATATTATTGAATAATATAATGAGGAGAATTATTATAGAATAAAATTATCCTATAGCCATAAATCTGTGTCAACAATCAACTTATGTCATATTTATCTGAAACTGATATAACCTACTATAAACACGATGTACAAAGAGGTCAAAGCTGTTCAACTGTAAATCTGTAAAGTACCATGAAACAGAAATGTCTATATACAACATTTGACTGAGAATAGAAACTAAAAGGTGCACCCTAACCTAAATGGTATATCAACAATGATAATCAGCATAAGCCAGCTGATTTAGGGCTTTTACAAAAATATATTTGTATAAGCAAACTGCCACTGTACATAGTGTCTTGCCTGGTAAAAGAATTGTTTAAAGTTTGTAATTACAGGTTGTTTAATATACAGTATAATTTAATTTTGTGATTATGTGCAATTAGTCTGAGGATTAGAGGCAATGTGTTTCTAAATGGTGGTGACCTCTCACAGCTGTCTCACATGAAGAGGTCAGCATGTTCAGTCGACCAGAATATGGCATGGTCACATATACATGAATGAAAACGAATGATAACTGCCTGCCAGTGCTGAATGAGGACAGTGCAGGATGTGAAACAAACAGACATCGACAGTCAAACGTAAACTCTGCATGAAGCCAAGCTGTGAATTTGCTAGGCCACAGAAAGAGGATGTTCACCTTAAATGGAAGTGAATGAGAGACACGTGTGTGTAATATTTGCCATATAAAATTTAAACAATCATTTAAAATTATTTACCTTTGAATGTCAGAACCTTATAACCCTTAGTGTGTTGCATAAATAAACCTAACCAATCAAATTTCATCATTAAAACACATGAAACAGGTGTAATTAGTGCGCTAATTATCACCTCCTCCTTGTCGTCCCTTCCAGATTTGTTTTCCTGTGCTCAGTTTATGGCACCTCTGAACATGGGAGGGGTCACAGGACAGGTGCAGTTTAACCGCACCTCCCAGATGGCAACTGTCAACGTGTCTGGTGCTGGATCCTGTGATTCAATTAACATTTCCCTCAGCGTGTTCCCAGTCAAGTTTGGCCATTACGCTAAGCCCTGCTCCGAAGCAAATATCGGCTCCAGTGTCTTCACCTTCACGGCTAATCTGTCCTCAGACTCCATGATCAATGTGTCACGCCTCTTTGAACAAAACTCAGACCTCTCGCTGGATGATCTCTCGCTGACTTTGCAGACGTGTAATGGCACTAAAGTATGCACCGTTGTAAGTCAAGGGCAAACCATCTCGACCTATCAAGCTAGGTTCACTGGGCCCATCGCGGGTAATGTTTACATCCGACTCAACACTGGACGGACCAACCCCAGGCTGCTTACAGACCTTGTTACAATTGGTCAGATCAATGCCTCACAAACTAATACCACTCTCTATGGGTCAACAAGCACTGATGCAAACTGTGATGAACTTCTGGGAAGCTTAAATCGCTCAGAGTTGACCAGCCTGGGTGTCGCAAAAGTCGGAACCCCTTTACAGCCTGAGAAATCCCGTCTGGACCTGGCCAGCTTCAGCATGAACAATAACTTTCTTCTCATTCGCATTGGGTCAAGTTACAAGTGTGCTCAGATTTACCGTGTGCCAGAGAAACAGGTGAGCGCTGTTGTGAATATGAGAGGGATCAAAGGATACTTCATCTTCCGTCAGGCTTCCCCATTCGATGTGACAGAGTTGAGGGTGAACCTGACTAACTTACGGAGCAGAGTTAGGAATTACCACGTCCACAATTTTCCTGTCCCCGCAGTGGGAACATCAAGCAGGTGTTCAAATGATAATGTGGGTGGCCACTGGAATCCATTCGGTCTCGACACAAGCGCCCCAACATACCCAAACGGGCCCGGTTCAACTCATGACATGTATGAGATCGGTGACCTCAGCGCTAAGCATAAGTCCCTTGCAAACTTAAATGAGGTGGACATGGCGTTCACAGACTTCAGCCTCCCTCTCTTTGGACCAAACAGCATTGTAGGTCGCTCAGTTGTAATTCACAAAGCCACAGATGGTTCCAGGTATGTTTGTGCCAGCATAAGCTATCCCGGTGAAGTGATCGTAGGCAGAGCCAGATTTCAGAGGCTTTTGGTAGGTGAGATGTGGTTCACCCAGCTCAAGAACAACCCTCTGTCTGATGTATCCATCTTCGTGGATTTGTCATACGGAGATCCCACAACAACACCAACCAAAAACCACAACTGGCATGTTCACACCTACCCCATCAGCTCAGAGAGGGATGATGATGACAGGCGTTGCAGCTCAACAGGAGGACACTGGAACCCATTCAATGTCTCTACAGTAGACAGCAGCTATGCACGCGACTGTGGTCCATCCAGTCCCGTATCCTGTGAGGTGGGAGACCTCTCCAGCAAACACAAACCCATCAACCTGGGCTCAAGAGTGGGCGTAGTGGCAGCAAAATACTTCTTCACTGATGTGACTTCCTGGTTGCCCATGTCAGGCATTATTGGTCGTTCTGTGGTCGTCCATCAAGCAGAAAGGGGAGGGCCAAGGATTGATTGTGCCAATGTCACAATGGTGCGGGTGCCCAAAGCTAGCGTAGGTAGCTGGCATGGCCCTGGGATGACAAGCGGCCAGGTGCGGTTCTCCCAAGCTGTCCCACAAGGCCCCACGACCATAAACGTGTCCCTGATGAACCTGGATTCCTTAGCTGGTGGTTACCACGTTCACATACTGCCCATCATAAATGGCAGTGCAGAACCCTGCTCCAATGCAAACATCCTGGGGCACTACAACCCTTTAGCCTTTAACGTGTCAAACAGCCCCGAACCTGGAACTGGAACAGTGGACCAGTATGAGATTGGAGACATCAGCGGGAAGTTTGGGTTGCTGACTGACCTCAATCAATTACAGACTGTGTACATGGACCCCGACATGCCATTAACTGGACCCTTCAGCATAGTGGGAAGGTCCATTGTGGTTCACTACTCCAACGGATCAAGGTGAGAACCTGTGTGAATTTATGTGTTTGTGCTTATTACAAAGAAAGAAACCAAAAGGAGTGAAAAAAAGAGTATGAAAGTAAAAGAGAGTAGATGTGAGGACATATTTCACATATAGTGAGCCCAGAAGTTCCTATTTCTGAAAAAGAAATGGTGAAACTTCTTTACTGTAACCACTGATGAATGCTTTGGTATTTGTTACAAAAAAGGGAGGAACTTGTCTTTTTAGGTACATTACATATGATACAGATGTAGCATACAGAAATCAGGCATCAGTTTGAGCAAAGTTTGAGATGTCACCAATGCATGAGCAGACCTCCTATCTTCACCTGAGTGGCTCACTGGTACAGTAACAGACTTGGGCGATCTATTGTGGGAAGCTACAGGTGTAGGGTGTCAGAGACATCATGCCTTATCCATGTCATGTTTTGTGTCATAACACACAGATAATCTACCTCATTCACCGAGAATGACTCAGCAAAATATAATGAGGGACACAATTCTCAAGGTTAATCCCACTGGATATGGATATGTTTTGCTCAACTTGTTTGTGCTTTTGTGTCTCTCTGTGCTTCTCAATAGATTGCAGTGTGCAGACATCTCAGCTGACAGAAATACAGATGGACAATGGACTCTTGCCATGGCTAAATTCAATGGTACAGTGACTGGGACAGTCAGACTGGTAAGAACCAAAATAGCCAAAGTCTTTTCCAGAAAAGCCAAATTATTATACATATATGTAATATGAATTACAGCACATTCTACTGTACATCAGGACTTTTGCTACTCCGTATATTTTGATCAAGATTATTCATCTTTTCCAATTGACTGAATGTTCAGTATGAACACATAATGCCCTAAATCACCTGGTTACATGATCATTAAATGTGATGACGTTTTTGCTTTTTAAGGGATAAGTGCAAAAACAAAAACATTCATGTACAGCACATGCATTTGCTGCAGTGACAATAAGTAAATCAGCATCGTCATCATTATTATTAATTGTGACTGTACAGATACTGTATTGGATGAGCTCACCTCTTTCTAATTCTACATACCCCCAAATATATTTTAACTATTTCACATGTGCAGTGGTCCTCCTATCAACAGACTTGGTTGCGTAAAATCAAGTTTCCAGACCATCTTCAAAAGATTGCATCTTAACCCAACTGACCACTATTTATTGCCCAAGTTCAAGTTGCTTAACTTTGCCACAGTCCAAAAAAGGATTAACTAAAAGAAGGAACTAATCTAATCTAAATGTCAAAGGTTGACAGTCAATATTGCCATTGTCAACATTTGACATTTATGAGATAGAAAAAAAAATCTGTATTGCTTACAAGCATGTCTTCAGTGGATTGATTATTAGGTGGTAAGAGTTCAAATTCCATAAATCCAAAAATAAGGTTTTCTTTGGTAGCCACAGAACACATACATGGTTTCCTTTCTAGCTAACTTATTGGGAGCCAAGCTGCCAAAAAAACATGACAGAGTATTTTTGCTGCACTGGACAGACACTGCATTCATTATGTCTGTGGTGGGTTGCAACAAGCAGCCACGTGAAACAGTGCCGAGATCATTAGCTTAGCTTAACATCCGTCTGCTATGGGTAGGGGAACCTACAGGCCCCCTGAACTAAGAAGCTCACCGAGGGAACAGCTGCTTCTGTCAGCTGCCCTCCAGAGGCCCCATACTGAGCTCTGCACTACATCTATGGATAAGAGCTTGTAATATCTCCAAAGAGGCTATATTATCAAGGAGGAAATGCAAGTCAGTGGAATGTGCTAGGTTTTCTCAGGTCAATTGAATAGAGTCACAGAGTGACCAACTTCTGTTCGAACTATTAACATTTTCTCTCGTTCTCTCTGTCTGTCTCTCCTCAGCGCCAGCAAATGTTTCCTGATGGAAGTAGCAGTGATATTACACTGGAGGTGAACCTTCAATCATTACAATTAAGAGAAAATGTAAGTGAGTCATATCATTTTACACATACACACAAATAATACACTTACAGTGTTCGTGTAGTACCACCAGTCTTAAACACTTTAAACCTTTGAGAAAAGATTATGTGATAGGTGACACTCCTGCTCAGGTGAGCATGCCAGAGTAGAACGGCAAAATGGAGGAAATAACAGGGCACTTGCATCCCATGCCTGAGCAACCACGGTGTTAGAGAGATGGAATTCATTTAGTGCTCACAATTTCATGCCAGTGTCTAGTGTCTGAGAAGGAGGAAATACTCAAGGCACAAGATCAATGCTGATAATGCCAGAGTGGGTTAAAGATTGCAACAAAAGAAAGGTTTTGAGTTTCACTTTGCTGATATACTCAGAATTTGCTTTCCTAAGTTCCAAGGACATGAATCCAGAGAAATGCAGCACTCAGCACATTAACGTTTTTGCTGCTATTGATGTTCTCTTAATTCTCAGGACAATGTATGCAATCAGCTCCTTGTAAAATGAGGGCATGAGGCTGTGCATTAGGGACAGTCAGCATGGGGGCCAAGTCAACTTCCTTGCTTCTGAATGCAGCTTAAGAAGAAACTCTAAATGCATGCCTGAAGCATGTGTTAATTGTTGATTTGTGTTTCACTTCGCATGTATGAGACAAATTGTGTGCACATAAACATACTGGCATTCACACTAAGCTAGAAACGTGCTGTGCGTGCACACACTCACACTCATACTTTACCCCTACCTGTAGGGAAATATGGTATCCTTGTTCATCAACCAAATGGGCGCCGACAGTCAGTGCAACAGCGTGGGAGGCACATTCAATCCCTCCAACATGACATCAATGGTGAGGCTAGACTCCATTAACTTCTGCATGTCCTCTTTTCCTGAAAGATGACTTTGTTTTTTATTTTACACAGAGCTATACTACAGAGCTGCTTGCTGATATTTAAGGAATTTTGTTTGATCATTATCATACCTAACTGTCAAAATTTTGTAAACATAGTAAATCCTAAAAACTAGATCACCTTGACAGCAGGAAATGTTACAGGGATTTTTTGTGTTATCAATTTATGGTGCCAAAATTGCGCTTGTGTTCCACTTCCTTCTTTCTGTTCCCCCTCAGAGCTCCAGCTGCTCACTAGAAAACCCCCTGAGCTGTGTGGTGGGAGAGGTCTCTGCAAGACAAGGCAATGTCAGCCTGTCAGAGCGGAAGGTCTATACTGACAGCATAATCCAGCTCAGTGGAGACAGCACAGGTACCACACCAGCAACGCCGGTGTAGGACGTATACGGCTAAAGAAATGAATGTAATATGATGTGTGTGATAATGTAAAAAAAAACCAATGTAGTTCACATTCGTGCATGTTTGTTTGTAGTGGTCCGCAGATCTCTGGTGCTGAAGAACGGCGAGAACATCATCGCATGTGCTAACATCCTCCCAGAATCCCCTTCAGCAGTGCAGACCTTTCCCACTGTGACCAACTTCAGCAGGTGTGTGCCTTATTAATACCCTGTCATCACATCTGTATCTTAAATCTCTTGGGAGACTTTCAAAACTTTCCCTGAGGGGTCATCTGAAAACAAATGTGACAGAAGCAACACTTTCTCATACCTAAATGACTGAATTGTGGTCTTGTCAGTGACTTCCAAAACCACATATATGGCTTAAAATTATATATGACTATTAGAGAGAGCCAACAAGAGACCTGTGTTTGATCCATCCACCAACCATTCACCTCCCTATATGGAATTTCTCTTCATACATATAGACTTTATCCCTATATGAATCACTCATATAGTCAAACCACAGACTATTTTTATTAACTCAAAATAATCTGTGGTATAATCTGTGGTATTCAAGTTACAATCTTAATTTATTTATCAGACAACAAAACACAAGTTGTAGTCCCTTTTTGCTACTCATGAAACAAAACTTAATAATAATTAATAATGAATGGATGAGTTAATAATAACTCATAAAAATAACTTTGCTACAACGTTGAATAGAAAACAGAACATCAATATCATTCACTATCTAAAACATCAATGTTACCAGAAAGCCGATTAGATACTATATTTGTATCTACAAGTAAGAAACAAAAGCAGCTTCAAATATCCATAGGAAGTGGTACTGTTCTGCTTTCAGAAAGGCTCCTCAAATGAGTCTGAAATCGTGTTTTTTCTCTGTTACTGGATTTTAGCTAGGTTAATTTTAGTTGACAATCATTAATTGGTGAACCATTAAGTATGAACTATTCCTATAAAAACACAGTGGCTTGCACAGTATGAATGAATTGATTGATTTTTGCATTAAATCATCAAGATTCATTGATTAATTTAGCTTGTGTTTTGTGTTACTGAGAATCCCTTTGAGGTTCACTGAACAATGTGGTTGGTTTGTTCATATGTGGATTTAATTATACCACAGTTGATCATTATGTGACCATAAAGTTGATGCATGATTCTTTTTTGCCCAGGTATGACTTCCGTAAGAGGGTTGCAAGAGTCCTGGGGGTGCCAACAGCACAAGTCACCATCCTGCCTGTGTCTCCCAGATCTGCAGCTAATGAAAGGTGTCAGCAAGTCAACTTCATGGTATCCGGTAAGACAAAAAATGATCTTATATCAACACAATAATGTAGCTATTCTGCAAAAAAGGGAAATCAACCCCCAACAACAAAATGAGGAACTAAGTGACTGAATATTTATTCCTCTTTCTTTATTGACTGGATATAAAGAAACTGTCTCTGACATGCTTTGCTCAGTTTAAAAAGTACAATTTTTATTTTCATCACATGCCTTCATTGTACATACAGAGCCCCTGGGACAGGGCTGCTTTTTTGTCCACTACAAACATGAAGCTTCACTTTTAATTCAAACTAACTAACGTAGCTGCCACATTGTCAGATTTCATCTATGAAACAAGAATTTATCTTGCAGAAACAATTTAACCAGCCAGCGGTTAATCTTCAAAGAGCTGCAGTTAAAATAAGTTAACTGGCTCGTTGATGATGACCCAGGTAGACCGGCGCATGACGTCAGGACACGGTCTGCTGCCTCTGAGACGGAGCACTCATCGTTCGAACCAAAATGAAACTAATACTGAAATAAGCAGAGCTACCAGCTTATACCGCATCTTTGAGAAAAACTAAAAATTAAATTAAAAGATATGGTGTTGTTACAAAACTATGGAATTTCTTTTCAGTGTTTTTGCAGAATGGTATCCTGTGCATTTAATGTCATTTTGAAACACAGACGTCCCTTCACGCTATACATAGACAGAACAAATAGAATTATTTTAATTAGAAACAATTAGTAGCACATTTTGTAAAGGTATTTTGTGTGTATATGTAGTTACATACTTCTGACACATTATACCTGGCCCTAAGAAAAACAAGGCTAAAACTAAACTCAAATGAAATCTAATAGTCAAGACTGAAATAAACTAACACACAAACACAGAGACACACTCAGGTCTTTGTGTGTGATATAATCTATCTGACTGTATGTACAGCATGTAAGTATACACATTTCAGATACTTCAGACATCCTGCTCCTATCATGGTCAAGCTGTGTGCCCCGGTTCTGTTCATCAGGACAATGAACAATTATGGGACATTGAGAATCTTTAGAAAACCTGAAAAATTGCTCAGTAACCCGATGCTGGAGATGAGTGTCTGTTTCTTGTGTTCTGTCCCTTCCTCTCAGGGGGAAACAGAGAAGTGTCTGTACAGAGGATTCACACAGTATAGCACAGGACAGGCATTTATACACTCAGGAGTCTCCCACACGGTAGAGTGGTTACTATTGCACCTCCTGAGAAGGTCGTCTTTATGATTATGAGAGTGATGCAATAGGAAGGTGCACGCACACATTTCAGACAGCATGTAGCTGAAAGTCTCTGATGATCATAATATATTTGTGAACTGGTGACACTGATCTCTGAAGCAAAAGCACCTGTGAAGCAGCCACAATTGCTTGACAGCCAAGTGAATGGAAACAAAACTTAGACTGCACTAATGATCTAGTATTACAAATCCGAAATTACAGCTCTGACAATCTAAATATAATCATTGCCACACTGTCTGTGTCTTAAAGGGAATGTCGACTCACAACGTCTGGAGTCAGTCAAAACCAGTGAGGAGATGGGCCCATTCCGTGAGTCCAACACATGTGAAAGTAAGTACAGTCTTTACGGTAATCATAGCCTCAAGTAAACTTTTAGTGCACAATGGGAAGGTATGTATGTAAGGAGGAAAAAAACTTTTACTTGTATTTATGAAATCAACCAATAAACTGAATTAACATTCTCTTGTTCAGAAAATACTGAATTTGATTGAGAGCTAATCTACTCCATACTACATTAGTTTGAGATTTGTAAAGCTGAATTCATGTCACTTTCAGATGTAGCGCCTCCAGAAAATGCAGGTCTGCCGTTGGTGCCAGGAACTCTTCTTCTTGGCCTGATGTTTGCTGCCGCCTCCTTGCTGCCATCTATAGCCTACTTTTAACTCAGAGATTCATCGTGTATCATCAGTGGGGATACATGGATCCTCATATGTAAAAATGTAAATATGTTCATGAAGTGTAGCCCACCAGGTCATACAACGGTCATCTCATTAATTATCAACCAAATTATAACTGTGTTTCTTTTTACATTTTAATTTTTGTAATCATCATTTTAGTCAAGAAGCTATTGATTAATTGTTCTTTAAATTTAGACTCATTTTTTACTCAACTGATATTGCTCATATTTTATTCATTTGGACTGTTAAGTGGGTGACGCTGTACATTTTCTTTTCTTTGTTTATGCACTATTCATATATACATGTCAAATGTTGCGTACATATCTGGAAAACTGTGAATAAAATACAATAATGTTTGTATGTCTTGTGCCACTGGTCTTTAATTTTTTCCTTGCTCTA
>JBCAUF010000134.1:28106863-28120476 GCA_038406115.1 Haemulon aurolineatum
TGTGCTCGATTAACATTGCACAGATTCCTGTTTTGTGCCATAAAGCAAGACACACAAAACACCGAGACAGTCCCTCTTTGTGTCGACACACAGCGTGAAAAGCTGCTAAACTTATTCAATGTTTGTTTGATGATTCAAATATGTAGCAAGACAAAGAGTTGCCCTGACCGGAGCTGCTGTGGCGACGTCACCAAACAGCCTGGTCTCACAGAGCGTTGAACTGTCTGCTTCCCAGGCCAATTACACAGTGATTCATGTCGTCTGGTGTACTAATCTAAAATGAGGAGTCTTCAATGAGTATATGGAGTTGGGGGCGGGAGGGGAGGGGGCTTGATGTGTCTGTGTAGACATGTATGCATACACATATCACCACAGACATAACAAGGCATTTAGCCATATGTTGGGTGTCTGCCCAGGTCGTGGTGTCTCTGTCGACAGCTCTGTCAACAGAGCATGACCGTTCACGCCGCATTTTATCTGTTGACTGAGGAGGGAGTGATCACCTCTGAGGAGAAAACCCGGTGTTAAAAAGCCATTAGTCTTGATTAGCTATCTTTGTAATTATTCATTTTAAAATGACCAGGAACAAATGCTGCCATCTGGTCGGGCAACTGCTGACTGCACACATTTAAAAAGCCTGAAATAGAGCAAACCACAGGCAGGCCGTCTATTTTCAAGAGACGTAGTGCTGTGGGGCAAAATAAGGCAGAGGTTAAACTGGCTGAGTTTAGACACAAGAAGAGAAAACTCAGTTTAATTTCTAATGAACCGAAGTCAGACAAAGTTCAGATTCTGTGCCACAGTGAGAGATTGGGGCAATTGTGTTATCATATCTAACTGTACATCTGAACAGAAAGGTGAGGAGTGAAAATCTATAAAGAAGCGAAGGAAGACACACATTGATAATACATATGCCAGACTATTTTTGCCAACGAATTGAAGGTACAAAGACATCAAAGATATCAAAGACAAAGATCAGCCAAGTCAGCAGAGACTCAAATGGACAACAAGAGCCCAACTAAGAACTCAAAACAACATAAAACAAGTTGGTGGACTATTTGTACAGTTCTTACCCACGGGAGTCGTGCCATGCTGCCGTGCCAAAGTAAGTATGCACTCCTGACACGGGCCTTTCAAACAAACAGATCAAGAAGCCAATTCAAGCCTATTAACATGTTAACAAGACAAGATTACCGATTTTATTATTACTAAATACAACAGGATACATGTTTAAATATATTCCTTTGCCTTCTTGTTGTTATTACATGTTTATGCAGGATCAAATATACGTATGAAAAGAGTCCGATCTTTGGGATAATTGCAGAATAAACTCTGGCAATGACATAATGTGATGAGTTTTCTCAGACGCACTTCCACTACTGAGACCAAGGCAGTCTCTGGACATTTCTGGTGCCCTCATAGGCCAGTCATCAAGTGGTGGCCCTGAGGGCTCAACTCACTGTAACATAAGAAAAACACATAACGCAAATTAAGAAAACATCTTCACAAACTTGACAACATATGTGCAGCATTTAGAAAAAATGCTGTGAAAGCTGCAAGTACCACAGAAACAATGTGAACCGTTTCCAAGAGAAGCTAAAGGTGATGAACACGGCTTGAACACGCTTGTTGTTGCCATAGTTTGTGTTGCATGAAGTTAGTGCAGTTTGTCCAGGCATGCTCATCACTTTTTAGTGTCGTTGATGTATTGGGGTGGTGGGTGGATAGACTCTCTTGCAACGGTAAATTAGCTGTATAACTGATCTGTAAAAATAAATAGTAGCTTCCAGATCAGAGGTCAGTAACCTTGTGAGTTATCTTTGGCTCTTTGATTGATATTGCACGGTCCATAGGTGTCAAGAGTAGCATCTGTTGATTCATTGAAAGTCCCATGAAATACAAAACTTTTCTATTTACAGTGAACTTTACTGTTTGCCAGAACATGGGAATAACATGTAGAATCTGGGGCAGTTAAACTGCGCACTTAAAATGAGTCTAAAATATCATGAGCACCACCTTAATTTTCCTCTCTGTGATCTGAAAACAGTCAGGTTCACAAAAGCAGCCTTCTTACACAGCAGCCATTGTTCCCACATCCCCCAGGAGTGCTGCACCCCGCCGTTAATGCAAAAACTATTTTATTCACACAAAGGCTCAAAACCGCCGACAGCAGATACATCATATTTAGGTCCCTGTCAGCCCATTCTGGACACTGAGGGACAGATCTCAAGGCTGAAGAGGTCCAAGCTGTTACAAATTAAATTAGAGCACAATTTCCTCTGACTTTTAAGGGGAAGTGGAGTGGCTCAGTTGACAGTATGTAACATGTGTGCTGTAGAAATGTATATTTGTCTTCATGTGTAATGAGTGACCGTGTAAGTGATTCATCATCGTACATTCCTGTCAGTTCTATTTGTGATCGTTCCTGATTGAGCTGACTGGTGTGAGGTCACCTGAAGCTCAATGCCAGAGGGTGTAAGGCCTCGGGAGGAAGTCCTGTTCACTGTCAGCTTCATGAGAGACAGCAAGATGCTGCATGGCCAACAAAAGGCCTGTGGTGGCACCCAACAGAGGGATGAATGATAGGAAGTTTAAGTCAGTGTTAATGGTTTGTTTGATTTATTCATTAAATTTGGACTTTTATCTACCGCCTCCAGCTGATCAAAGTTTTCACTTATCACTTGGTCACTGATAAATGATGGATTGACACGAAATTTCACTCAGACATTGATGGTTCCCAGGTAATGGATCCGAGTGACTTCGGTGATTTCTGATTTTCTCTTGGCACAGCTTTGTGTTTAATCCTTACTATGATCATGCTAATAGGCCAAACTAAGGTGATGAATATTATACCTGCGAAACATTACTATATTAATCAAGGGAAATTTGGACAATCAGTGCCGTGCTTTGCTGCAGTCCACAATCATACAACCAAACACCATACTTACACAAACAACAGGAAACACTTTCAGATAGATAGTGCAACTAAATTTACAGTAGAGGAGTAAATAACTATTGATATGGCTAATAACTATATTAGCCATATCATTGTGGATCTGTTAGCATGCTGACATTATAGCATTTAGTTTAGAGCGCCACTCTTCCTAAGAACAAACCTGCAAGCTCGTAAAATGGGAAAGAGTGGAACTGGCATTCATTCCCAATGGAAGTATGACATCCGGACAGACACGTTAATTTCCATCCTCCTTTTCTTAGTCAGGAACATTATCTATTGTTTTCAGCTGTAGTGCTACTGTGATTTTGTTCTTTGTATCATGCAAGATGCACACTGACAACACAGCATGGTGAGAGAGCCTCTGACACTGAAGTAAAAGATGAAAAAGTAACTGGCCTCCATGCTGTTTTCCACTGGTAACTTTTACTTAACAAGGATTCGAATACTTCCTCCACCACTCAGTATATTTTCCACCACTTGTTATTTATAATAGTGTTGTTCTCGCAGAAGAGAAATGATCAAACATTGTTTCCCTCCGGCGTCTTTCTCGGTCTTTGTTTACTTTCTTCCACCACTCCTGACAAAACAGAAAGGCCAACTCATCTACTGGCAATGGGAAATGAGTTAATCCCCTATTTTTAGCAGGTTTACCAGTGTTTGAAAAACTTGCATAAGTGCAAAGTGACTTGATGGTGAGAAGCTGGCAACAAAAGAGCCAGTTAATTACCCCAGGAGCTGGTGGACACCAAGAAAAGAGCTAAAAGAAAGTTAATATTTGTCTGCAGTTCATTAAACAGGTTGAGTACAGCTCCAAATTACCAATGATGTTGCTCCTTCATTGCTAAATGTGGCAAACTGTTTGATGTATCAACATACAGTAAAGGGTGATGATGTCAGTGGTGTGTCTGCTGCTCCTAAATGGACAAACTATGGAAAAAATTACCTTTATTGGCCAAAATAATAGACATGTACAGTCTCTTATTTTGGATTTGAAATAATATACAGTACAGTAAGATAAGGTGGGCATGATTGGATTTCATTATTGTGTCATAGAATTCAATATAATCATATCTCTTAAAATGTTCTTGTCAGAGTTACACTAGATTTCAGTTATTCACCTTTGCACCAAAACTAATTTTATTGGCATGTTGTCTTCAGCACTGTTTCACCTTGGGTGATTAGTATAGAGTATTGTGATGGCTGTTTTTATTTTATTAATGCAGTTTGTTAGGGTCTGTGTATATTTGTGATTAGATTAGGACTCATCGTTGTGTCCACCAGCGGCCGTACAAAGAGATGACATATTGGTGCTCAGGCCTGCTTTGAGATCAACAGGAGATTGCTAATGTCATAGTAAAAACAAACCACCTTATCACGACTGGAATCTATCATCAACACTTTGCCTCTGTTTGGACAGAGTCTTACTCCACGAATGGTGAAATAACAGACTTCTTCGTAAGGCTCATGGGGCGTTTCCTTTCTTCATCAGGACCAGATGGCATCAGCCATTAGTTAAGAACTTGATCTCAGCTGGAAAATGTTGGATTTCACAGTCAAAGCCGATGACTTATGAGCCTTAGCTACCTGCAGTTGATGACAATGCAACACAGATGCTTTTTAACCTGTAGCAATAGTCATATATGAAAAATAGAAAATATATCTATGCCCTAGAGTGTTTATTGAAATGCAAGTAATCACCTTTGGTTTGCTTTTTCCCTGGAGCTACTTGACTTTGCAGCCTTGGCTGTTTGCTTAGACACGCTGAATATACACATGAAAAGAAAAGTACCATTAAGTGAGGTAAAATAAACCATATGCGTGTTGAAGGTGTAAAAGAAAATATGAACATGGTAGGGGACTAAAAAAGAGCCCTTCAGATGTCGATCAGCACAACATGTGAAGCCAATGGGGACATGCGCAGGTCTATGTAGTCCCAGAGTCCAATCGTCTGCTGCCAGCTGAGCAAATAACACCACAGGAGGAAAGCAGAGGGTCACAGGACAGAAAGTGGAGGAGGGAAATAAAGGACGTTTATCCTCATTGTTTGCATTGGGTTAGATGTAAAAGATGAACAGTTGGGAGGTGGGATGGGTATAATTCCTGTAGTGCAGCAATCATGAATCATACATGGCCAAAAGTATGTGGACACAACTGAACTTTACAGCCACATATGATTGTTGAGCGTCTTATTCTAAAAATATCAATCTGCTGAAAGTTGCCCTCGCTCTTCTGGGAGGCTTTTCGTCATGATTTTGGAATCTGGTCGATCCTGAACTTCAGCCACGAAAGCATTAGTGAGATTAGCACTGCACTGATGTTGGGTGATAAAACCTGGCCGGTCGCCATTCCAATTGATCCCAACGGTGTTCGTTTGGGTTGAAATCAGCGCCCTGTGCAGGCCAGCTGACGTCTCCCACACCAAGAAAGCCATTTGTTTATGGTTCTGGTGTTGTGTTTCTCATTTTAGGAGGGGTCTCTTTAAAAAGAATACACTATTGTCTGCAATGTAATTTCATTCAGTAGAGTGTCCACTTACCTTTGGCAATGTAGTGTGGGTCTAAGCAAATCATTTTAAAACCTAAATTAGTTTTTTATGACTTCTGCACAATGTAGCACCATCAGTCAGTATGCAGTGAAAAGATAAATGTCCTACCATGTGTTAGTAACTATGATTGTATGGTTGTATCAGGTAGCTCCCAGATTTGAGAGTGAATATGAAGCAGAGTGATGATAAAGAAGAACATTTGTGGTCAAATAACTTCAGATTTAAAAAAAAAATGTAAATTTAAACTTGTCATGTCAAATTCAGTTGTGAAAGTTTCTGCTGTCAGGCTGATAAAGAGCAGACATGAATTTTGCTATGATGAACGGCCCTTAACACTCAATTAACACAATAATCGTGATCATTTCTTAACAAACAGTAACTCGTGACCCATCATACTACCACACTGAATTTATTTTTGGGAGGATGAAGAGAGTGCTGCATGCACCTGCCAGAACAAATATCACAGTAATTTAAAGTATAAATTACCCCCAATTTAAGCTCTGTGTGTGTGGCGAGAAGACTGTGTAAACATGCCATTCTGAATCCTACAGAGCAGCCAAGAGACAGGCGCTCAGTTAAAGCTGTATTTATTGAAAAGTCAGTGCTGGAATTTGACCAGATACAATTCATCATACACGTGGTGATGAAACCAGAAAATCCTGAGCAACATCTGTGTAGACAAGACATGGAGGATAATATAAAGGACACAGCCAAAGTTATTTTGATAATTTGAAATCATGACACTGTAGACTGCATTTCAAGTGATGCAGGCTTCAAAAAAGTCTTGTTGTCTCAGTTTAGGCAGCAGCAATATTCGATGATTCGATGTAAGATTTACTTTATTGCATTGGACATTGGATTTGTGACAAATCTAGGTGTTTAAAATGATGTTGATTGTAGTCCTGGATAATAGATTAGACGTAGAGAAGAATAAAGCAGAAGAGAAGGGAAGAGAGGCAAATCAGTATAGCATTTAAGAATATAGAGTATATAGAGTAGAAAGCATTAGGGAAGTGAAGCATAGAGTAGATAAGAGTGAGATGTTGTGAAGTAAGTAAAAAAGAAAAACAATGTGCACAGTTGTGGCCAAAGGACAATACTGTAGTAAATGTAACTGAATCAAGCAGAGTACATTTGTGCTCGGCTCCAGAAGAATAATGTCTCTTGCTTCTAATCTCAGTGTGCAGACATGGAGTCTGTTTACCTGCACAGTGTTTACGAGAAAACCTGGAATCCCCCCTGCCGAACAACAAAAGGTGGACGTGTGCATGTGCAAGTGAGCTGCGCTTGCATGTGTGTGTGTGTCTACATGCAACAGCGCTCCAGCTCAGCAGCCCATCGTCTGGCTGTATCTCCAGCTCATTTAGGTGTGACCGGCTCTGCTTGGAGCCTGGCCTCCTACTCTGTCCCGGCTCCCCTCCCTCTCCTGGGCAGCGAGAGAGAGAGAGAGAGAGACAGAGAGAGAGAGCGAGCAAATGAGGGAGCAGCCCTGACCTCCGGCGCTCGCTGCGGAAACAATGGCGACGCGCCTCTGGGTGACAGCGGGAGACAGGAACAGGCACAAACACAGGAACTGTCCATTCTGCCACTGAGACAGACCTGCAGAGGCCTGAGAATCTGGAGGAGGAACTGTCTCTCTCTCTCTCTTGCACCACTGCTCTCTCTCCCATTTTCGATATGCCCTAATATGACAAAAAAGTGATCCACTTGTTGACTGTATACTGTTGTTAGCCAGTGGTCCCAGTGGGAGAGGCTCCGAGCGCCACAGAGTCGTAGGGAATAAAGCAGGGATATTTTAAGATACAATCGACTCGTATACCTTGCCCATGAAATCAGAGTCTTCATCCCACAATAAGATTAAGACTTTTTAACCATTTAAGACCACAAGAGAGTCCACAGTCATACTAGTAACTATGTGAGTCTGTGCTTAGGTACTGTGGTGCTCGCTTTCAGCAGGTATTCCACATTTCATGGCAATCCACTCAGTAGTTATAGATGTCATCCTCATCATGGCATGAGAGGAAAAGTCTGGTGATTGTCAAAGTGAGTGTGATTCATCCTCTCGGGACCATGAATGTCTGTGTTGCGATATTTCAGTATAACATATGGAGTCAGACCAGTAGCTCGGCTAAAGAGTTGATAACAATTTACTGATTTACAAACCTGAATTTATATTTTTAAGTCAGCTATAGGAGTAAAGCAGATTTCAAGTCTGGCTAAATGTGATTTTGTGCATTCTGAAAACTGTGAAACGTTGTGTTTACATAGTGTCCTGGTTATGTTCTGCACATGTAAACACCATATCCTGCTTTGAGAAACATGGATAAGACCTCACCCCGGTTTTCAAAACCTTGTTTTGCTATCTGGAGTACTCCGACAGAAACCAGGATACTGTGGCGTGTGCACTCCTTATCCAGGTTTCTGCTCATTCTGTGTTTGCATGGAATATAGTGGCTGAGATGGTAAGAAATCAAGACACACCTGCACACAGATGATCAGAAACCTAGATACTGTTAGAGTTGTATATACAGAAAGATGAATAACCAGGTTTCCCATGTTTATGGTGACTAGACGTCCTGGTTTCGAGCTGTGTGTCCTGAGTCCTGACAACTCTATGTTTTCACTACAATTAAAGTAATAACTGTAATATTATACATGTTTTCAGCACTTACACAGATGTTGAAAGGTTCTCTTGGTAGACGTGCTGAGAATTGAAATAATTGTTCCCCATCCTGATGAAAATGGCCGGATCATGCATAAGTGTGCACATGTGTTCATGCATGAACGTGTGGTGCACTTACTGTAAGAGTCCTGGTGTTCACGTTCATGTTCCATCTAAACTTCATTATCCCAAATAAGATCAAAACTAGGATGGGACTAAAATTTAGGATACTATTGTATATAAACACACTCAGTGGTACAATAAGGTGATTCAAGGCTGTTTATGAAAAGCTTTACAAAAACAAGTTGGTCCGTCAGAGGTCCTTATGGCTAACAAGGGACAGAAAAACATCAAAAACAAAAGGTAGAACAAGTGTGTGTGCGTGTGTGTGTGTGTGTGTCCTTGCATGAGCGTATGTGGGTGTAGATGGAAATACCAGGCAATACCCTGTCAGTTCATTGCAGAAATAATGAATGACAGGCTCCAGCTGATCGTTAAAGCAGGGTGTAGTCTGTGCTGAACAAATGGTCATTGAGTGCCGAATAAAATACCAAGATTGTATCTGATTCCTTGAAAATATACATTATCAGGTTGTGGAAACCAACTCCTCCGTTCTCTCTTGACCTGGACAAAGTAAAACTTTCAACACTAGAAAGTGAACAAGAGTGACACAAATAACCAAATACAGTAAGTGTGCGATGGCAACTGACACTTTTCTTTTTTCTGCAAGAAGATGTAGTAATATCATTTATTGTCAGTGCGTTACATCATTCAATTGAACTAATCCATATACTTGTTTCTTTTGTACTTTTCTTTTGTTATATCCTAACCTAAAACCTTGTTTTCAACACAAACCTGCCGTGCAGTTGCTGTTATTTGTTCTCAGACACAGAAAATGATGAATGATGAAAAAACAACAAAGTCCAGACAAAACTGGACTGTTGATTTGAAGATGATCAATGACAGTTGTGTGTTTGGATAATTACCTGATCATTTTAATCATATGAAAACACACCTACCATAAATGAGCTATGGCCAATCTTAGCTTAATTCATCTCATGCACAGCTATATGAAGAGGTATTAAAGACACACATTAATCTTTGCTGTATAGTCTCCATGTTACCTTGATATTCTTCTTCCCCAAGGGAAGATGCTGTTGAAAAATGACTGTGTGCTAAGCTCATGTGCTAAGCTTTCCCTCAGAATAATTGGAACAAGAAAAAAAGTGTCTGCAATTCAGATGCGGTCTCAAAAAAGTAATGAGGTATTAATTTTCACATGATGCATTTGATTTTTCCATTTGGTCTTCTCAGCAATCAGCTGCACTGTCTCATTAACAGTGAGTCCTGGGAAAGCTGACATGCTTTTGAGAAATTATTCGCTGGCAGAGATTTTAATTCTCTCTCAGAGGATGTCAGATCACGAACAGTAAGCGGCGTGTAAAATAATGCGTGCACAGAAACTTGACCCAGTCACAATGAACTCTGCAAAACCAAATGAGGGCTTCTCGTTTATTGCAGTTAATTACATGGCTGGCTACAAAGCTCTGCTAGACAATAAGAGGTCCAGACAGCAATGGTTTTATCGATTCACGCTGCCAATAAGTTGTTAGTTTACTCCAAACAAAAATAAATTTCACATCTTCTTGTGCTGTGAAATGTTGTCCGATGTGGTGCTGTTAAACCTACAATAAGGGTAGGGTCACATACACGCGAGTGCAGGCAGATGGTAATCGACTGCCAGAGCTAAATGTGTGTATAGCATGTGACACACACAGACATCAGTGAGCTGCTTTGCAGTCTGTTTGAGGGGTCAACCACACAGACCTGTGCTACTGGTTGAGATTGCGAGCACGCTAATGTGAATGCCACGCAAAGCCGAGATGTGGATTTACATGGTCATGGGAAATAAATCTTTTTGCCCCTTTGCTCGCAGTGAATGGGAGTATTCGCCACTGTTATATTCACGCATGTATCACAACCACCACAGTCTGAGACCAACATGTTTTTTGACCAGCTTTACATTGGTTTAGTCAGACAAGGTAAAGTTGAGGCATTAACAAAGTGTGACATGCTTTCTCAGAGATCTAGCCTTCACATAAAACATGCAACCGATCACAGGCGATTTCACAGAGTGATGAACACAGAAGTACAGCAAGGTTACAAAAATGATGACACACTGCGGCAAATAAACCAAATATTGTGCTTCATTTTGGTCATAAACTTAAGTGCCTATGCAAGCTCTCCAAACTGTGTTTAGTCTGGACTCATATTGCCAGCCAGTGAGTGCAGCATGAACAGGATAATTAAGTGGGTAACAACTGCAATAAAACAACACAAAAACACAGGATCACTTTCAGCCCCTATTGCAGCCGTACGCTCATTATTTATCCTGCCATGGTATTGCTTACATTGTTTGCATTGTCGCTGTATTTCACCGCCTGTTCTACATCTAGAATAGCTCACAGTCTATTCTCGCTGCATACAGACTGTATACTGCATCTCATAAACTGCAGTTCACACAATGGAGCTGCTGATAATGGCACGATTAAGCTATAAACCTGCCAGCCGCTGAAATACACCAAAACACTGACTTCCTGTCTTGCTCATTGTGCTGTGTTAGAGGTAAGTGCTTGAAACCTCGAGGGGCAGCGTTACAATGACTGACCAGATTACATCACTCAGCACCCGAAGGGCACCTACCACCCCACCTCAGCCCACCCTCACACCCTCCTGCTGCCTCCCTCCCTCATCCAGTAATGTGGCATTGTTCCGTATTGATGAGATTGACCTTGAGGAAATCCCCCCTCAGCTCCGTGGTGGAGACCGTCAGTCTGACGAGTGCCGCCAAGGTAAACACAGTTAATCAGCCAATCGGCCTCTTCCGTGTCCAACTGACACCTGTTTAATGAGGAAGCGGGCTGTTCTCACCTATCAGAGACCAGGAATACATAAAACCGGAGTGGGAATGGTACTGGGAACACTTGGGGACATAATGTTGAGAGCAGAGCAGTCTTCCTCCCTCCATCCTGTATTAGTCTCACAAGCCGAGGCTGAGTCGCGTTCCTCTTTTCAGCAGGAACCCCCCGCTGGGTGAGGCATCGCTTTCAAAGAATTCAAATGTGTAGCGTGGCCCACGGGGCTTTTCTCTATAGGTCGGCTGTGAGAACCGGTCCCGCATGCTGGCTTCAATGTGTTTCTTTTAGGGAGGGAAGGTGTACGACAAAGATTCAGTCCAGTTGGGGGAAGTACGGCGCAAAAGGGGCAAGTGGGTGCAAACGTTGTACACATTAACCCCTGAACTCTGCTGGCTTCCCGGTGAGGGTGTTGATGTGCTGCATACAGGCTCCTGATCCTATGTTTTTAGAGCACTTGATTAACCATATATGGAAAAATGGAGCACATATCCAATCCAGTGCAATTTAGGAACGTTAAATCCAAATAGGGAAGACCCTCTGCTGCTGGGTACACATTTTCTCTTCTCCTTATAAGAAATTTAAACGTCCCATCAGTGCTATCGAAATACCCAGACACGAAAATAGAACATTTTTGTTGTGGATTCCCTGGTGAAAGAATGCTGAGCTGTTCAAAAAGAGAGCAAAGGAGGAAAGGTTTTGGGTTCGGTTCAAAGGAGGGAATATTTGGGCTCCGCGTATCAAACTAGGAGACATTTCACCCCAGAACACAATGGATGTTGTGATGCGGCTCGGCCATTGTCTATTGTCAGATTCCCCCAGCCTCACCCTGTGTTACCCCACAACACATCCCCTCCACTATTACTGGAAAAAACACCGGGTGAACCAGTGAATCCCTAACTCTTTTTGTTTTAAAACATCCCACTAGGGAGATCTTTGTGTGGCCTTGGCCAGCGTTGGCAGGGCGGTGAGACTCGACGCTCCCTGAAAAACAGTCGATGAAACAGACGATGCCGTGAAGCGTGTCCAAGAACATGGCTTCCCCAGACTAGTGCAACTTACAGAGCATGTCTCCGCCTTTTTCCTTTTCTTTAAAATATGATTTTTTTTTTTCTGCAACTCACCAGAGAATTTAATATGCTCCATTGTCAGACATTGTTCTTTGCAGAGAAGCAGAAATAAGGAAGAGCACAGCTTACAGTAAGATACCTGATGGAACAAATGTAACTTGTGTATCAGATGTAAAAGGTTCTATGATGTTGGGGGACAAGCAATGAAAACATACTGTATGTTTTGTTCTTACTAGAATTCTTCAATCCACCTTCCAAATTAATGCTAGTTTCTAATTTTCAGTTTTATTTTTCCCAATCCAACTGTCAAGAAACCATCCAGTTTTTTCTATGGTCCAATTTGTGCAAATTGAATTGAAACAATTTGTGCATGGATGGATAGAACAGGCAGAACTGTAAGACAGCTGCACATATAAAAAAAAGGAGCTGGGTGTATTTTGTGTAAGCAGGGATCAGTTGGATTTCCTGTCTTTTGTGGCTTTCAACCAAATGTAACTGTTTTCACTTACAAAATAGGATTTCCCATCACTAATACATAAGGTTTCTAATCAGACTTAAAGCTTGTTCCATCTCCATGTGGTTTGGATTTCCTTGGAGACACAGTGGATAACAGATATAAAGGGGATCAGTGTATGTCGGGCTATATGCTACATTGCGGAGCTCAGCGGAGAATCATCCTCATAACTTTCTGGGATGCAAAAAGTTAACTTCTGTTCAGTGATAAAAGAAGCACACTGTGAAGTAGCAGTACACTGCATTGCTCAATTTATATTCTACAGCTCTGGAATAAAGTAGGAGCTCTCTGCAAAATTATTAATTTCTCTAGTGTTACCATTTATAGGCATGCGTTTGAGTAAAATTAACATTTTCTTTTGTTGCATTTCTCTCAAATTCCACAGACACTGGAAAGGAACGGCTGCCATATGTAGAGATGCAGATTTAAGAATAATCTGGAGTGGTGTCTTAAGTTTTTCCAGGGTTGTATATTCAAATTTGTCATTGGCAAAATGTTTGTCATTGAAAAAGCAATAAATGTCTGGTATGAAATATACATAGAATAACAACACAAAGCTGTTGTTCAATGCTGGGCCCACAAGTATGTTCCAAACAGCTCACCTTTGTTCAGATAAATTGTAAATCTATGCTGACAGTAAAATCCTACTGATTCTTGACCATGAGTCAACCTGCAGAGCTTTGTCTGTAGCACAACCTCATACTTCATTGATGTCTAATTGCTACATGGAGTAAACGTATGACTACTCTTTTCCTGTCTTGTTCCCTTGTCTCGTCGGTTCTCTCCATCCTGTGCTCTCGTCCACCTGCACATTCTAACGAGGTGATCGCAGCACTCAAATACTACGCTGTGACCACATCGAATGCCTGCCCCATGTGTACGCTTTCCTCTCTTTGTTAGTCCACGGCCTCACACACACATGGAGGCCCGGGCTGTTTCCTGCAGGGCGAA
>JBCAUF010000134.1:28250255-28264434 GCA_038406115.1 Haemulon aurolineatum
GTGTGTGTGTGTGTGTGTGTGTGTGCGCACTCACGTCTCTTCTGCAGGGCTTTGACGGTGGGTCTGGTGAAGCGGATCAGTAGCAGGACGATCAGCGCGCAGCAGAGCAAAGCTATCACCACTTTGTAGGCCTGCAGCTGCCCTTGTCCCTCAACTGGAAACACACACACATTTGTTTTCTACGGTGTCTGGCTTTAGTGGTTAAGGTTTATTTAATCAAAACACGATGAAGGTGTTTTATCTCCACATTCAACTATTGAACCCAAACTTACTGCACAAATCAGAAAAGCAGGACATAAATGTAAAAAGCTACATAAGCACATTGCATTCACCAGTGAAAATAATGAAGACCTTTTTCCTGGAGACCTGGTTGGACTGGGTTGCTACGGAAACAGATTGGGCCTGGTTGACTACCAGCTGTTGACAGCAATCACTGAAATAGTAAGAACTATTTCTGAGGCACTTTCGATAAGATATGAGTAGAAGAGGTAACAGTGTTGTATATCATGCCTCATAATTAAAAGATTTTTTTGAGTATTTATGAGACACCGAGTCACGTGAAAAGACTTTTTCTTCGGTGAATGTTTGTGTGAAGACAATATTAAACACACATGCATTTGGTTTCTATAGATGAAAAATTAGTTCCTCAGGGTGTCTTTAGATCACACATCTCCTGTGATTATACACTGCATCATTCAGCCTCTGAAAGGTTTGCTGAGTATAAAATGTCAAACTACAAAAGGACATGAAACCAACCTTTGCATTGGACCTTCAGTGTGATACAGATTTCTTTCTCCTCCATTGTTCCTCCTTCTTTGATCGAATAGCCCATCGTGTCTATGTGGTTGCTCCACACTGAATCGCCCTCGCAACCTTTCTTGTTCACACACACATTTCCCAAAAGTCTCTTTACGACTGCCAAACTGTCGTGACACACGTGCACTGAGGAGAAGCTGGAGGCATTTTTGAGCTTGATTTTTCCTTCACATTCCTTCCATGAAATTGTGAGGAAGCTGATGGCAGGTGCAGGTGGTGTGTAGGTGGGGCAAGGGGTAGGAATGGGGGGAGTAGGGCATGCTGGAGCAGATGGGCAGGCACAGATACTGGTGATGCTGTTGGTCGGCGTGGTAGTGGAAGCCCCCAAGTCGTTAACTGGACTGGTGTGACCTGATCCTGGGAGACAAACACGAGGGTCAGTATGAAGAACACAGAGATCGACAGAGCTCACAAGACTGAAGCTTTCCAAGCAATACTGAGTCATTTTGGACTTTCTTGCCCTGTGTTTCACCATTCAGGTAACCTGAAAGGAAGACCTGCAGACATTAATCAGGGCTGAAAAAAAAAATCCCCTGCCTCCTCTGCATTTTCAGGAAAGAAAAAATCAGTTCTTGTTTACAGGTAACTCTCCTAAAAAGACAATAGAAAGAGAGGATCGTGTTCTCTGTGGTTTAGATGGAAATTAAACACAATTTATAGTTTCACTGTTGACGGTGGAAACAGTAGTTGGGAGTAATTCAAACACAAAGGCAGAAAATGAAAGATAACAAACGTCTAAATCTAGCAAATAATCAAAAGAGAAAACAAACAGTAAAGTAAAGTCTGACTGGAACATAGCAGAGAAACCTGGGGGGCTCAGTTACTTGAGTACCAAATAAACATATAAACTACGTGCATCAATGTCGCTGTTACCTGCATAAAGTCCATTAGATGTTCTTTTCATTTTTTAGATACACAATTAGTATGTGTTATAATTGCTATTATACTGTTATATAAATGTTATAATTTGTTGTTACACTCTAAATGTGATATAATATGCAAAATGATAGTCATGTACCAAAGAAGAGCAGAAACTGTCAAAGTTTTACGTTTGTGGTCTACAGTATGTCTGGAGTCTCACAATTTACAGGAATTACATTAATTTTGATTGCTTCGTACTTGAATTTACTTCACCTGTAGGAATCAATGACTGCATCCTGCTAACAAGTATTTGTGTGTATCTGTGCCATGGAGCTCCATTGTTGTCCAAAATCTACCAAAAACACATGAACACGCAACACACTGTAGTTTATCTGAACTCAATCCCACACACACCTGCCTCGCTGCCTTAAACGCACCCTTTAGAGCACTAAATATATATGGATTAACCCACCACTGAAAACAGACCCCAACCAAGGCACTATTTCCTCCTGTTTGATAAAAACTACAGTGACCATTGTTTTGTTTTTAAAGATTTACATCGCCATTACGAACCAACGAGCTTGGAGCTGGCGTTTGACTTAAATCTCGATCACAGATATGTTGTCCTCGAGCCTCTCGCACTGCACATTTAATGTCTTAAGATTATTACAGTATCACAACAGTTTTTATCTAATTTAATGTTCCCGTGTATAAAAAGCCTGATGTATAAAATGCTGTGTGTGTGTGTGTGTGTGGTGTGTGCGTGGGTGGATGCACGTACTGAGCTGAGCTGATGCCACAAAGGGTTGTATCATGCAAGCAACAGAAGAGGACAATAAGGGTAATAAGGCGACTTTCACAGCGAAAAACAAAAAACAAAAATCAAGGTGACGATACAGCAAAAAAATACTGATTCACTGCAGCTCTATCCCACAAATATTCGCACTGTTTTAATCTATTGATTGGTCTTGTATATTATGATCAGTCAGGAATTTGAAATATGTAATCAGCAACTGTAATTACTGATCCCATCAGTTTTTCCAAAAACATTCAGATTTATTATTCAATTGAAAACATCAAAAAAAGAAAAAGACTGTTTTTTCATTTGTATTTCCAATTGTAGATGCAGATACTTCTCTGCAGATAACGAAGTGGTCCTCAGTAAACACAGTCACAGCTCTGTCAGTTTTCAAATGTCACTTTTTGATGCTCTGAACACCACAAACTCGTTTCGATTCAGCTCCGCTGTTGGTGGCGGCACAAGTTTCAGCGGCATGGATTTCAAAGACTCTGCAAACAGAAGTGAAACAGTCTGCATGGCTGGATACTACGGGTAAATGTGATTTTTTTTTTCTTCTTTTTTTCAGTTTGGGTGGACCACGGCATTTACAGTTCTATTAAATGTTTCAGAAACTAGTGAAGATTTGTGTTTTTTGTTGGTGTTTTTTGGCACGAAGAAGTCGGCGAGGTGTTGTCTGTGTCTTTGTTTCTTTGTGGCTCTGTTTTGCTCCGGGGCCATTGGGCAGCTCTTTTTACACACTTCATGCTCAAAGTCCAGCCATTGATTGCACCTTGCCTATCATTTCAGGAGGGAGCTCACAGAAACACAGTAGGCTTCTGATCAAGACGATCCAACTTCTCTAATCGACTCTTAAAGGAGAGCATGAAAGTTTAAGCAGTTCATCACGAAATTCAAAAAGTTCACCTCATCTGGTTTGGCGTGTTTAGCCCATGAACTGCATTATTGTACATACTTTGTAATTCAGTGCACTAAATGCACCTCTGTAATTTTTTGGAGTTGATGAAATAATTACATTATGACATCTTAGAATGTGTGCGCAGTATGAAATGCTCATCAAACCAAATCGTATTCTTTAATCAGTGAGTTAATTTGCGAAAAACCTGTCATGGAATCCAAATGACCTTTTAATAAGTTGAGTCCCTATGAATGATAAGTTACAATTAAAAAGACTTAATAAATTAATGAATGAATAATCAACGTATCAGAAGTATCAACAATGTTAATATATTCCATTGCAAGTAAAAGTATTACATTATTGAGTGTTAACTTTCAGTTGTAAATTGTAAAAGTACAAAGGTCTTATAAGAAAACATATCTGAAGCATCAAAAGTAAAAGTACTCACAGCAAAATATTATGACACAATAAAAACGGGTCAGCAGTGCAGAACATGCATCTATGCACTTAGACATATTTTTACAATGATATTATAACATTCATAATGTATATAGCGATCACGTTTTGTTTGTAAAAACTGAATCTGCAAAATAATCAACAGTCAAAAAAAAGGTAGTGGAGTGGAAGTGCCGGTACATATATTTATAGTGTACATATGACAAAAATACTCACTACAAATGTATAGTTGCCTCAAAATTGTACTAAAGTTCACCGTATTTGAGTAAATGTTGTTTTCCACCCCCGGGTGCAATGTTGCAGCCTCCAGATTTCACCCCGTCTTCGTGAGACGTTCACAGGAGCACATACACGAGGGTATTGTTTGTTGACATCGAGGAAATTTACTTCATCATTTTCTTCATATATTTGCTCGGTCAGGTTGAATTTTGATGAGCGGCTGGTACACATATGTGCGTACTGTAAATATATGTGTGCATTTCACATATATTAATGAGTGTCATGTCTGCAGGGCTGTAAGTAAAATATATGAATTTCACTGGACATTGTTGTATTATAATCAAAATCACATTCTCCTATTTCAGTTTAATATTCTGCATTTGTGCTTTCATTATCATATAGTCTATTTTTATATTAATATTTCTACTTTCTCTTATTGTTTTTTCTTTGTCTTTCACTTGACACATATCTAATAATTTGATTGTTAATTTTAAAGGATAGTTCAGGTTTGTCTTTTTTTAAAGTGGGGTTGTTTTAGGTACAGTACTTAGGCGTAGTCAGTGTATTATCTGCAGTAGACCGCAGTCAGAACACCCCCAGTTTGGTGAAGCATATGGGAGCACCGGCTAAGCTATGTACTGCTGTGGACGGGGGCAGCAGCAAGACGTATTTTAACCACATTAAAAAAGGCCCACCTAAAAATGTCAATGTCAGTTTAAGTGTACGCTATATTAAGAATATGTTCACTGCTTTACCTTAATGTCGGAAAGCTCTTTCTGTCATGAAGGTGGAGTTATATTGCTCGTTTAATTGTCTCTCCCCAGCACCAGATTCCCTTGACAAAAACACCAATTGTACCTTGCAAAAAATGGGAGTGATGGTCACCGAAGTTTAATTATGTTATTTTGTGACTCCGGTGTTAAAAAAGGATTTGTTTGTACACAGACGAACCGATCGAGGCAGCATTAGGGCGGCAACTTCCGTGTTCTGCGAGAAAAAACTGCATTAATATCTATCAATATGGTGTACATTTAAACTGACTTTTTTTGGGGGGCGCCTTATTTCATGTTGCCAAAATACATTTTGTTTCTTGTTTACCCCGTCCACAGCAGTACACAGCCTGACCTCTGTGTTGGTATTACTGTATGCCTCTCCAAACTGGGGGCGTGCTGACCGCGGTCTACTGTAAATAATACACTGACTAAGCAAAAGTACCTCATGTAACCTTATACACTTCAAACAACCCAAACCATCCCTTTAAAAACAAAAACAAGATGAGTTGCTCATGAGGAGACTTGAGAATGACTTGATCCCTGACCAGCTTCCCACTTTTGAACACTGACAGTTGTTAATGGAGTGTGTTACCGACCAATCAGCCAGGTCTCTGCACAACCTGTGAATCCAGAAAAGTCAAAAAAGAAAAAAAAAAAACCTTTGTTGTCAATAATGTGTAATAAATCCATCCACTAATTAAAATGTTGGCATTGCACATTCCTGCGAAAACATTTCTAAGTTTCATACGTATGCATATACCAGGAACTTTGAACCAAAGTAGCTAAATGTAATGAAACCAGTGTTTATTGTATTGTTAAGATCTGTGAGTGAAAAAGGCATAATAAAGAAAAAAACGAGTGCTTAATCAGCATGAGAAACTCTTTTTGTTCATATTCTTAAAGTATCAACTAGTCAACAATTTTACAAAGTTTTCCTCAAGTTTTCTCCACATTAAGTTCTCCAGTCACCTTCGTCTCTTGGAGTTTGATTCCCGTCAGCGATTATCTTGGTCGTCGAACAAACCCAGTTTTAGTAAAGTTTCTGGCTTGGATTTTTCTCGTATTACTGTCTCACGAGCGAATGTTTGGTTTCAATTTACGGGGGAAAATCAAGACTCAATTCAGGAAGTAAATTTTGATACGCAGATTAAAAAACGTAATCATTAAACAAACAAAAAATGTTTTCAATTGATATTTACTTTGCAAATAGTTATCAACTTATAGTAGACTTATACTATCATCAATGCTTCGGTTCTACAAAGTATTGAACCATATTTAGTTTTTGTTCACAGTGAATCAATCATGCCTTCGTTGTCTCCCTCGTAGCAGCTGTTCTACAACTACCGGAAGGCCTTTACTGGATGTTCAGACAGAAAACAGCTCTGTATTGCAAATAAACAACTGCACTGGTGGAAACGTGTTGTTTACGGTGACAATGAAACAATGAAATACAATCCACGAGGATATTAACAGAACTATAACGTTGTCAGATGTTGTCAAGTATCAGACAACCAAACACTGCACAGTGGTTAATAATACTGAAGACAGGATTGTCATTTTATTCTATGTCTCCATGATAATCCATAATAATGTATCGCTTTATGTCAAAGACATCTAGCTGCGCTGGCACATATTTGATGCAGTGCATCGAGGCGCCACCTTGGAGGATAACATAGTATTGTGGAAAAAGTAGAGGTAGGTGCAACTTTACATTTTTTTCACAGTGGTCTCATTGAAATGAATGGGGGACCTGCAATTTTCACATGAAGCTAGTGACTGTCTGAACATGCCTTCACCTCTGACCAGGAAAATTTACAAATGTGAAACCACCACCCCTCTGTTAAAAATACAAAGTATGGAAATATACGTATCAGAAATCTTCGGCGCCTGGCACTTGTTTCTTTTTTTAAATGTATTTTCTTGTGCACAAATAAGCAATTCATACTCTCAATATTGTTTATGTTTCACAGCAGACAATTTGACAAAACACAGACCTGTGTGCTTCATTTAAACGAGCTAGCAAGTCAAGTCAGTGGATCAGCATACACAATATAAAGGCACTGGTATGAGACCACCTGAACAGACTACAGCCATGATTAATGTTATCTATCCCTCCTGGTGATTAACAAGTCCACATGTCTGCTGAGAGAAAGATCTCCTTACTTTGGTAGAACATACACGTTTATGCTGCAGAGATCGTTGAACCAGGTCAAGAGGCCTCGGATCCTCTGAGGTGGAAAATACTCCAACACCAAAGAGGTGGAAGGACATGACATCATGATAAGCCTCGTCATGTCTCTACAATAAGCACACACTAACTTCATGTGTGTGATGTAGTTTGACATCATCAGAAAAGGACTGGACATGATGGTTTTAGATGATACCACAGTGCTATTATTAGCATCTATCATCTAGCATGCATATTGACGTAAAGCAAAAAGTGCAGCCTGTTTTTCAGCCTTACTTATTATCAAATGTCGGGCAGTTCATTTATTAGACAACTTTCCAAACACTTAATCCGATGAACAACTTCAGCTCCCTAAAATTCTGCTAAATCTGCTGTATTTCCGGAAATGAGTGTGTGTCCTGTGTGAGTCTATAACCTTCATTATATTTAGATGTCACCGAACACGCAAGTGATTGCACAACCAAACAGGACATTGGGTTGTAGAACTAGGGGATTCACATGTGAAAACATTTTACTACATATTGTCATTGACATGAAAACCGGTTCTAGCTAGCAGCCCCCAGGCTAGCTTCAGGCTAATGTCGGCAGCCATTCATCAGGACTTCAGCATGGCACCCAGATGACACAGATTAAAGCTGCTGTTGTGTTGACACATTTTGACTGTCTGGGCAAGATCTTGGTCCAAAATGGAAAGTTCTTGACGTGACGGTGGAGACATGTTTTATAGTTTGTATTGTCCTCATATTTGTCTCATTTGTTGTGTATTGGATGGTTCAAAATATTTTCTCACATATTCTGATCAAGTTTTCATCTTAATATCAACCAACTGCCGCTCGCTTTAACTCTTTAATACTGCATACCCTTTAATGAGTTTTCAGTCGAGATCAGTTCAGGCCGGGGAATGTCCCAGCATCTCAGCAGGCAAAGACTCATCATCACACCAAACCGGTTTGTTTGCCTGGTTCCTCTATTATTAGATATTGCTTATAATGGCCTAAAAATAATGTGCACTTACCAGGAGTCATGAGTAAAAGAGTTGAGATGGTCAGAACAGTCCTGAGATCCATCGCTGTAGAAATGATCAACAAGTGGAGGAAGAAGACAGACAGGCAGACAGACAGACAGGAGGAGAACAGATGACAGAAATCAGATCAAGACGCCAACAACAGAAAAACTGATGAGAAAGGAAACGGTGCAGAGGTGTTAGTCTCTCTCTCTCTCTCTCTCTCTCTCTCTCTCTCTCTCTGCCTCTCCATACAGTGAATCACTTCATCCCCAGCCTGTCGTTGCTGCTGCCGCTGCTGCGACTTGCAAAAGTGCAGATTTCCTCCCTTCAAAGCAAGCAGGGTGAAGACAGGCAGAGAGGGGTGGGGAAAATAAGAAACGATGATAAGAAGGGAGGAAGGAGGAAGAGGTAGGAGGAAGAGGTGAAGGGAAGAGTTATGTGACTGTAGACTAAATTCACTTTATTTTTTTTTCACCGTGCTTGTGAGTCACGGGCCTCTGCAAGGGGACAGAGTGCACGAGCATGTCAGCGCTTCAGCGGGGAAGGCCGAGGGATGGGAAGCAACACGCATGATGGACTTCAAGGCTGTTAACAAATAAAATAATCATAATGAAGAATAAAAGTAATACTGCAATTTGTATTATGCATTAAAAATGTCTTATTTACTTACCACTTACCACACATGCTAATTAGTTAATGTGGTGTTTCCATGCTAAAAAAAACACCACCTCCTGGTTCTAATTAAATAAGAATAACTTTTCACATGCAAGAATTGGATAAACTAAACTAAACTAAACTATATGGTCATGGTTATTGTGTTTCCTGGGGTCCTACGACTAATAAAGGTAAGGTTTTCACATATGCAATCAGTAAACAATAACAGTAACACTATACATCGATCAACCATAACATTATGACCACAATCTCATGTATCTTGAGAGGTGTCTCTACATTTTTGGCCCTCTCATGTGTGTCAATAGGGTGGCAAAAAATATAGAGACCTCTCTTAAGATAATGCACTCGAGTTCAACACAAGTTCAAAATACAGTTTCCGTCATCACCATGTAGGTTAATTAATACCTCTCTGTCCATGTCAATCAAAAACTGAACATTATTATCTTTGCAAAAACAGAATTTACAGCAGAGTTTTTGTATCGAATCACATTAGATTGTACAAGTTGTCATAATGTTTTGGCTGGTCGGTGTATATTAGGTATATATTTATATTTTTATTTTATTTTATTTCATCTGTTTGCATTGTTTGTATGATCTTTGTTTGACTTGTTCTGGAGCGAGGCACCTAAAAATACATGTATCAGTATAGGAGCTGTTGTATTGTGTGTGATTGTATGATTGTGTACGTGGTTACACAGTAAGCTGCAGGTCACACCAGACCAAGTGACACTGTATGAGTAAACCTCCTGAGTCTGATTCTAACTTCATTCAATGCAGCTGAGGTGGGATTTATCGCTTAGAATTCATCGGAAATTGTGAATTTTCCCACTGTGGGATGGTTAAAGGAATATCTTATCTTAAGTTAGTCTGTTCTCTAGAAGTCACACAGTCGCACTGTGAGGTTGGAAAATGACCTACAGTAATTCCACAACGTCTGACAGGATCGTATATACAAATATCTATAAAATGAGGAAAAGTAAAAACATTGACATTTTGCTAATTGTAAACATCATACTTTATATTTATATCACTGGAGATCTGCAACAGCAGTGATACACATAGATGATACTGTTGGGCAGTGTGGAATAAGATGATTTTAACAACCTAGAGTGTTCCAATGGACACATTTTATAATATTTTGTATTGTTGTCCAAAATGGAAAGTTCTTAAAGTGACAGTGGAGACATGTTTTATAACAATTTGTATTGTCCTCATATTTGTCTCATTTGTTGTATATTGGATGTTGCAAAATATTTTCTTACATATTCTGGTGAAGTTTTCATCTTAGTGGTAGCCAACTGCTGCTCCTTTTGACAAATTTAACAACTTTCCAGTCGAGTTCAGTTCAGGCCAGGGATTGTCCCAGCATCTCAGCAGGCAAAGGCTCCCATCACACCAAACCTGTTTGTTTGCCTGGTTAGATATATGGTCCCAAAATAATGTGCACTTACCACTGTGGGACGATTAAAGGAACGTCTTATCTTATGTTAGTTTGTTCTGTTTCCATTCAGAAGTCACAAGGTAGGAAAATGACCCAATTCCACAATGTCTGACAGAATCATATATACAAAAATGTATTAAATTTGGAAAAAATAAAGTAAAATCACTGACATTTTTTGCTTATTGTAAATATCATACTGTATATTTATATTACTGAAGCTCTGCAACAGCACTGATACACATAGATGATACTGTTGGGCAGCGTGGAATGAGATGATTTTAACAACCTTGTGTGTTCCAGCTCTTCAGTCATATGAGCAGATGTTGTTCTCTCCGAGCAAAATCTTTATACACAAGACTGTTTCAGATAGAAATATTCCGTAGAATACATTTCGGCTGACATTTGTGTCAACTGCATGCATGCTTATGTGGGTTAGGCTGCACTTTGTTTGTGATGACTGGACCAGCGGCAGGCTGCTGAGATGAAGCTGAGAAAAGGTTTGTTAGGTTTGTTTTACAGACAGTATATAAACTGTCTCACATTTGATGAAGAAGTATGTTTTTTTAATAATTGTTTCATTTTTGATTTTTATTTTATGTTATGGACTGCATATGTATGTTGTTTTTATTGATCTTATTACAGTTATAGTATGAACACATCACTGTTATTGTTAAAGCTATATTCATTATTGGATCGAAATTATTAATAATGTTCAGAAATATTCTCTGAGCGGGTGTCTTCTACATTATGTCATTTGACATAAGACAGTGTTTTACTTAAATTTAATTAAAAGAATCTGAATGTGAACAGTAATTACTCCTGCTCACATACAGAAAACCTCACTGAGGAGAAAATCAACAATAAAATAAAAATCAACATTTTACAAGTTGAAATTATGGACAATAACAGAGAAATTATAAATCATTAATGACATCATGCAAAAGTGAAGAATCAATGGTTAGATGTATTATTTTTGTCTTTTTTAATTTACTTATTGTCTTGTATATAATAAATAAATAAATAAATGTATGTATTGTCTATTTGTTGTTTTGTGCCAACTGGAAAAATATGCATAATAATACAATAAATCTTATTTATTTTTACTTTCTACTTCTCATATCATATATACAATGATAGAGTCTGGTATCATGCATTCATACTGATGACTTGTAATTCTATTTAAGAATAAATCACTGATTGGTACGTACACGTAGATATGATGAGTGCTGATGGTGGCCTGAAAAAAAGGCTTAAAATCTATAAATTTGTTCCAAAAAGTACAAAGAAGCAAATTTGAGACTCACGTGCACAGAAGCAGAACTGTGGTCTCTGTGATTAAAGCTCACTGCTCCTGCTCCCACACACTTCTGCAATGTGTGTTACACCAAATGTCCAGCCTGTCTACTGTAAATATATCTACACATCAGAGCGAAGGGGAGACCATGAGGTGACCGCTAAAACTGTGACTGGTCAGTTTTCTTTAGAATGATGTCGTCAACAAACAAAACACGACGTCAGTGAGCTTCAGGTCAGAAATGATCAACGGATGAGTTTCATCAGCGGCCGTCTGAACACTGAGAAACACTCACAGCTGCTTACATGCACATCAGTGCTCCTGAAGACCTCCAACATGGCCCCCCATTAGTGAACGATCTCTGTTTACTTCTATTCATATTAGCCCTTTTATCTGAGTGCACTCAAATGAAATGAAAAGCCCTATTGTGGTCTAGATTTCAAAGCATGTGAACTAACACTAACGTACCATGATGCAACGCGTCACGCCAGCGTGACGTCAAGTTTCCAAACGTGTGAGGAGCCTTGTTTATGTAGGAAGAGTGAATGAGGGAGTAATTTCTGCTCTGAATTATAAACTCATCACCTCCTGGTTCTGTTTGCGAGGGAAATATCTCCTCGTCCTGACTCATCTCAGGTTTGGCTACACACAGCCCTCCGCTCGTTCACCTCCGACACTCTCGTTTTCTCTCATCCTCCGCCTCTTGCTTACGGAGCCGTAAAGACGACAAAAGCCCCGCACACTTTCACCTCCTCCTCCTCCTCCTCTCTGCTCTGCATAGTCTTTCTCTCTCTGTCTCTGTCTCTTCTCAGGAGTCAGAACCACTTGAATCGACATGAATTTGAGGAGATGATGGGTGTGCAGTGAAGTTTGAGCTTCCGCTCAGAGGGGTGACCTTCACTTCAGACGGTAACAAACAGCATATATGTGTAGAAGACTTAAATGTTAACTGACTCAACTCTATTCAGTTGATCTTTTATATCCGCGTCTCACGCAGCGACGCCAAAAAGCCCAAATGACCTCACACGCAGACTTCCGAGACAGCGCTTTGAGATGTTTACGGCCCTTTCTTTTCTCAACCTCAGCTCAGAGAGGTCAACAAAACACTCATTACTGTTCACAGATTCTTATGAATCAAAGAAACATACTTGAAAGGAGCAAGATCAAACTTTTTTCAAGCGGAAAACAGTGGCACTCTACCTGGGGGGTCTGGACACCAAAAAGGATATATGAATATGAAGAATAAATGTGCTCAAAAGAGAAAATGATAACAATGATTTGAAAAATCAAACAAACAAAAAGAAAAGAAACATGTTCGTTTCATTTCTGGTCCTGACCTGTGAAATACCGTTTAGTTTTACTGGTCTAGACATCAAAAAATGATTTCAATCAAACAGTCTGAGATGTAAAAATCACTTTAAGTCTTTGGACTGTTCATAACTCAGAGTCATGTGTCCTGTGATGGCCGAAGCATATGTTACTTACAGGGTCACAAGCACAAAATGTAAGAAGCCACTGCTTTAGTTTAAGTTCCAGAGCTGATTCCAGTATGTAGTCTTGTATGTAACATGTCACATGTGGTCCTCTGATTTTAAATCTCACCTATTAAATTCTTTTTTTTTTTCTTGAAGGATAAAAGTTTGTTAGATGGCAGTGCTGTGCTGTGGTGCGTCATCTTATTTATAGCAAGCAGGGTTTACTCATCTGATTTTAGGTTTGTTAGAATTTCACAGTTTTATGCAGTTTTCACAGTTTTTTTATCTGCAAATTGCTGTTTTATTGGCTTCTCACTACCTTAAATGTTTTTAAATGATTTAGTACTTTGTTCCTGTTGCTTGAAATGTAAAAACAAAATCGATATTAATAATAAGAATAATATAATTCATGCTCAAACAAGTACCACATTATTTGGTGGACAGAAAGTGAACTGTCAGTTTGTATGTTTAAAGAAATCAGCAACAGTTTTTACACTTGATTAATTGTTGAATTCATTCATTAAGACAGTTTTCCATCCTCTGAATGTTGAATATTTGCTTTTCTTCAGTCTTCACTCGCAGAAAAATAAATATTTTGGACTGTTGGTCAAACAAAACACTTTGAAGATGTCATCTCGGACTCTGAAAGTGTGATGGACACTTTTGACAATTTTATAGGTCAATAATTACTTGATTAATAAATTAAATTCATTCATTTGATTGATACTGAAAATAATGATTAGCTGCTGTGGTAATTATGGCACTAAAGCCCGTCTGTACCGAAACAGGCACATCCTTGTGTTTTCCTGAAACTTCTTGCACGTCATCTTTCTGTTACACGTCGCGCTGAATGGTGACTAATTTGAATCATGGTTCCTGATTTAAATTATTCAAATTGTGCAGAACTTGTTTGCTCTGCCAAAAACCACATCCTGTCGATCGAACGGGACAACTGGCTGTGGTGTGCCGAGAGTCGTGGTGGAGTTTTTTGTTGTTTTTTTTTATCAGAGGCTGCACGGTGAGGAGAGAAACTGAGAGACAGCGAGGATGGTGTGTGAACGGAGAGAAGGTGTGACTAACGGCAGTGAGTAACACTGAGGAGCATCAGTGGAGACGTGTCACTCAGGGTGATGGATTACAGGCAGGGCTCCACATGGCTGACGGGGAAATGTTCACACCAATAGCTGAGCTGTTGCTTTGCACCGCCACACTGGCATGTTGTCACTTGGTCTGTTCCCTCTGGTGTTGTCCATGCGCATATGGTCGAGTTTTATTTGT
>JBCAUF010000134.1:28297723-28310081 GCA_038406115.1 Haemulon aurolineatum
AACCATCAACACTAATCTCATGATTGTTTATTCAAAGACAAGTTGTAGCCTATGACAGACATAAGTACTCGCCTTCTTTATGAAAACATCAATACGATGTTCTCTCTCCGTTACATATCCCGTAGTCTAATGCTGCTGTGGAGAGAGAGCAACACGCCGATGCGCGTTCCCGACGGGGGCAGTCGTTTTCCGGCGAGCAGTCTGTTTTCGACACAACACCGGCACTTGAACGCAGCACTTCAAATGCGTCAGAAAAAGCTTAGACAGCAGAAGCAAATGTAAGCAAATTCTGGTTCTCTCATTAATTGATCTGGCTGATGCCGATCCATGCAACGTCAATCCTTCGGCTAACCTGTGTGAACCATATGTGCAGACTGTGTAAAAAAAAAACCTGAACTATGGAAAGAAGGGAGGAAACGTCGTGGAAGTGGCACACTCAGCCCAGTGGGTGGCAGACATCTCTTTTCATTCACACTAAGTTTTTCCACATCCTGTGCAGCCTCCCTTTGCCACTTTACCTGCCCATGCAAACTTTTTAGTCCCCCGTCCGTAGGTGTGTCTTACTAGTTGATCACTATTTAAAAACAAGGCCAACACACTTTAAAGTTATGTCTTCCCCTTTGAAACAAAAAGCTCTCAGCTGGCTGTGTGTGCTCAGCGCTTTGTGGATGTGCGTTTCGGGGGAGAAAGTGTTGGAGAGCGGCCCCGGGATGATCCAGGAGCTCCGGACAGCACTGGCTGACCTGGCCGGGGAGGGAAGGACCTACCTGGGCAAGCTGGCCGGGGAGCAGACGGTCCTGTCGGTGCAGAAGGTGAGCGACAGAAATAAATAATGGATAAAATGCATCGGAGTGCAGCGGTTGTGGATTAGGCTACATATACAAGAGATATGGATTTGCATTGGATTCAGTGTCTGACAAGAAAACACGTATTTTTTTACTTCCCAGCAAAACAAAAAAAGAAGGATGATGAAAAGTATTTACACACGTGATATTCCGGGGTTACTTTCATTTTAAACTCCATTAGTTCATCAGCACGGAATTCATTGTGTGTGAGTGTGCATTGTAAGCTGTCATACTATTAATAAGTTGTAGGACACAACTATCATGTTTTGACAGCTTTATTGCCTGTCATGGTCACATAACAGGATGAGGAACAATTTAGGAGAAAGTTGCCTCAGAGTGGGAAAGTTGAGCAACATGAAGGGTAAAGGCTACTTCCTGGTTCTTCTCTCCCTCATTGTGAACCTCTCTCTCTCTCTCTCTCTCTCTCTCTCTCTCTCTCTCCTCCAGGCTTTCTCTCAGGTCCTGGGCGTTGTGGCAGGAAGCTTGGCTGGAGGTCTGAACGTGCTCCTGCAGTATGTTTCACAAATCCTGCAGGCTGCTGGGGTCCAAGGTAAACATCACACGCAGCTCATGATGTTGGACTCATTTGACTAAGCAAACTTTGTGTGCACAGTGACAAGAGCAGTCACAAGAGCAAACATGTTATTGAGCTTGCTTTAAACTTCTGTATATGAGATTTTGAACATTAATATAGCAGCATCTAACGATAATGGTTAGTTTTGTATTGTTAATAGTATGTTCCATTTGTTGTTGCACATACGGTCTATATATAGTTCTATATATTTTTATATGCTTGATGATTTTGATAATCATCTCAGTGTCTTAACCCTCAGGTGGCACTGTGAAAGGATCTGGTGTTGCAGTGATTTGCAACAGGTTTGTGTGTAACAGCTGTGGATCGGACAGAAAGTTACGGTTTATTTCCGTGATTCACCACCTCTCACTGTTCGCTCTGCCCGTCGTCCCCGAATGGACACCGAAACTAAAACTTATTGGAGTCACTATTTTGCAGCACAGACGATGAAGTCGGGTGCGTGAAATAAACCAAGCGAGGACACAGCTGTGAGAGTATCATAGTTTGGACCGTGAATTCTTCTCAGATTGCACTTCGATTTTTGTCGCATTTCAGGCTCGCAGTGGAGCAATTCGACTGCAGTGTGACGTTTTGGGTTGCATTTCTTCAAAAGTTAACCATTTCTACTTTTTTACTGCACACATCTGCATTTTTGCCTTTTGGAGGGTATGTCCAAACGCCAACTCAACATCTCCTTCCTCTAAAGAAACAAAGCAAAGCAAAACAAAAAAGCTTAGCATTCGAATACTGATTTGGACTTAGATTACCATGGCAACGGTATACGCCTCAATGCTTCAAAGCATTTGGGTCACCCCCACTAATCTGTTCTCTTCTGTGTCTTCTCTTGTGTTCTCCGCAGTCGGCTTTCCCCTCAAACAAGTGACCCCGGCGGGTCTGATCTTTGTTGGTCAGTGGGTTCTCGTGGCTCTCATTGGCTACTGGCTGCTCTCCCTCGCCTTCCGATTGGTTGCCTCCACGCTGAGGCGGGCTCTGTGGCTGCTGAAAGTCGGCATGGCTCTGGCCTGTTTCGGGTTCATCCTGAGCGACAACAGCGTGGAGACGGAAACCATGGCCATCCGACTGGCCGTCCTGGTGTGCGTCTGCGTCATCTTGGGCATCGGGTCTTCACCAAGAGGCTCCAATGCGGCGGAGAAAACCGCTCACCTGGAGGAGCAGGTGTCGATCCTGGAGAGACGGCTGAGAGAGATGGAGAGGTGGAGGAGGACAGAGGAGTGAAGGAGGGAATGGGAGGAGTCAGAAATTTGTCATCTTCTCTGTCTCTGTCACCACATGTATTGATGATGGAGCACTTCTGTCCCTTTAGGGCTTCTGGAGCTTCAATGCAGAAATGTTGTGATGTTTTTATACAGTTAAAACAAAAAAGTCACTCATTATTCCTGATTTACATGATCTTTTTTTTCTTCTTTTTTCCATTTTGTTTGGGTTTTTTTTTTCATGTTTTTTCCTTTAAAATGTCAATGTGCTACACTTAGCCTGGCACTTCATTTTCGATTTCTAACGGGTGCTGTCAACTGCCCCAGACCAAAATGCCTCTGGATGCAAATGGATAGACCGACAACCGAGCAACAAAATCGCTGCTTTGTTTTTTATTGATGTTGCTATAATGTGTCAACTCAGCACTACACCTACTAGCAAGCTACTTTCAGTCCATGGCAACCAGAGACGCATTCGGCTGAAAGTCACCTGTTAACATGGTCGGTCAATAACCGAAACAACAGTGCACCACACCACAGTAGTGCCTTTGCCTGACAAAAGTCTAGAGCAGTGTTTTAAATTAGGCCTCGTAGATCTAATATGAGAAAAATGAGCAACCGGCTTGCTTGTTTCTTGCATCAAATTAGTTCAGAAACATTTTGTTGGACTTTTGTTGGACCATGCTACTCATGCTCAAACCTTATTGGCTCACAGCATGTTGTGTCAGAACATAGATTGTACACAAACCTGCCAACACAGAAACAAATCATGAGCTGACAGATAGCTACGGTACGAAGGAGCAGGGGCTAAAACCTTTTACGTCCAATACTCTAACCGTCCTTTTACTACATTAAAGAAACATTTTGGAAAATACATGTATTTGCTTTATTTTCTTATTAAATCAGAAGATTGAAGTCGCGGATGTTATTAACCTAGCTTGACTGGAAGCAAGAGTGGCTCTGCTCTTGTGTCTTATTTATTTAACTTGTACATAAGCAAACATGTAAAATTACAAGTTGTGGTTTCTAGGGTGAGTTATTTGCTGGAATAATTTCTTGGAAAATAGCAGTGTATCTCCGCCCAGCACTTGTGCATCTCCATCCAGTGTGGGCTACCAGAGCTGGGTGATGGGCAGACGTATTGGCATAAGTATAAAACTCACTCTTAAACCACAACTTATTTTTATGAAACTGACAACCAAGATACAAAGTGTTGATTGGTGAGCTTTAGAGGTGTTGGTTAGTTTTTTGTTTTTTAAATATGGACAAAGCCTGCACTTCATGCATGGATATGATACCAGTCTTCTCATTTCACTCTCTGAAAGAAAGCAAATAAGTGTATTTTTCAAAATTATTTAAAACTGTAATACTAATTTAAGTCCACTTTTATGGTGTTGTAATGAGAGAAATGTCTCAGGTAGTGCTGCTGGGTTGTAACCTCTGTTTTATTCACCTTTGACCTGTTAAACAAAGGTTAGATCCTTGCTCTCATTAGACGAGGTACATCAACAAGTGTTAAGTCTGTTTTCTTAAGTGCTGTTTGTGCCTGACATTTTCATTTATTACAGTTCATATCAATGACCTGAGCTCAGAGATTAGCAGTTCATAGTCTGCAGCTGGGAGTTATAATGATACTGCTGCTGTAGTTTGTACTGTGTGTCCTCTGTATTGCAGTGTGCCTTTTGATTTATAGTTTGTATTCAACATATTCCACCACATGTCAGTCTTGGATAAAAAGCTGTTTGGGTATACAATAATGTTTTAAAAAGTCAAAGACCAGTACTTTTTTGGATTTTTTGGGAAATGAACCTGTGCAGCTATAAATGCTTATAATAAAAACAAAATACAACACTCCACAGGTGTTCAGATGATTGATGATCCTGATTGAAAAAGGTTTGATTAACTTGGGGTCTAGCAAAACTGTAGCAGAGGATACACTAACCCCAATTTGTGCTTCTTACATTCAAGTAACAGAGCAGAGATAAGCCCTCGACCATCTTTGAAAACCCCAAAATGTCCTTTGATGACCAGTTCAGAAAATAACACAGAATAGGGCATTACTCAATTATTATTATTTCCTGTTATATTGACCCTTAAAATAATGAAACAATGAGAATAATGTGGTTGAACGAACGCTTTATAATAATTTCACAAAATATTATGTTCTGACCAACATGAAACTTGATATAAAGTTTTTTTTTTAATAACATCAACACGGTAGAATCCAATACCATAGATAACCAAATGTACATGGTGTGATAATCATCAATTTTGATACCATAGTAGACCATAATACAGCATACTGCTAAACTGCAAGACTAATTGGGGTAAAACCAGATGTCAGAAAGATGGGGAACTGGATTGGTGGCACAAAGAATTATACAAATGCAAAGAGAGAGATAATCCTGCCTACTTTCTCACCGGCCAATCAATATCTAAAGAGAGTGTGATTGTGTTCAGGAACGTGTGGAAGGAGTTTTTTTTTAGCCACAGCTTACAGATGCACTGATGAGTGTACCCACTGGAGGAATCAAGACGGAAAACACTGTGGCTTCACAATATGGGCTGGTTTCAGGATACCGGGAGTGTTTGTGAAGTGTCTTTTACTTATGTACTAGTTTCACTGCGCTTGCAGCATTAACCATATAATATAAAGTTATCAGCGTGCACATTTTTCCTCAAAGTCTTTCCTGTAAAAGAATTTTAACGGTGAATTTCTTGAGCAGCCAACTCCAGAAATATGACATTATTCATGCATTGACAGAGAGGTGCACATACATGTATTGTACAGTATGAAGAGGTATAAAATGAGAGGTAGGAAATCAATGTCCAAAGTTCATTGGCATAAAATCCAGAGGTGGATGTGGACCTTTAGAGATGAACATATCACCGAGATGGAGCCACTTTGAATGTGTCCATCAACACCCATCGTCATCAACTACAACTACACTTAGTGAATATCATTGGTTACAAGTACACAAAAACAATAAAATCACGTTTTCAAGCGTACGTGAACCACAGTTCATCTCACCATTGCTACGTGTTAGGAACATGAGATCTAGGACACAAAGGTAGAAAAAAGACGAGACCTTATTTTGCTGTTCATGTGACGATCTACCCAAACACACAAAGACCAAGGAGAAAAGAGGCCAAAGTCACCTTCAAACTGAGAGATGAAAAGGCACCCACTGTGTTCAGAACATCTGAATAGCTTAGTTGAAGAAATATTGTATATGCATTATGTTTACACTCAGCTAAAATGTAAACTTCCCTTAAGTGCCAGCAAGAGAGCAGTCCAGGACTTGTTTGTCCCAGTTTAAGGTTTGATGCCAAAAACCCAGTTGCATCACCTTGTGCAGGAGATAAAACTGAATCCAGCACACCCAAGTGTTTTGGGGCCAAGACACTGAACCCCAAATTGCTCCCGATGGTTGGGCCGGCAACTTGCACGGTAGCTCACTGCCATTAGTGTGTGTGAACGGGTGAATAAGAGGCAAGTTGTGAGGCGTTTTGGGCAAAGGCGCTATATACAGTAAATGCAGCCATTTACCATTCAGATGGCAGTATCAAGGTTCGCTGTGCTTACCCACCCCAAAAAACAATATGAAAGATGAAGATGCTGTCAGTAAAACCAGGTTGTGATGATATTTACAGTTCATTGAATGCATGTTAGTGGTCTTAAGGTCCCTACATCTGATACAAGCGAATGCTGCTACTTCCTGCCACACTGTGATTTGGTGACGCAGTATATGGCTGAGGACGGATGATGAGTGATATGTTTTTTGCTGTAAAAGTAAGGAGGCACGAAGCCGCCCCTGAAAGGCAGTTCAAGCGGTTCTTCTGTTTGCATTCTTACGGTTTAGCTGTCAGCGTTTTACACCAACCAGTCTGCGTGTCAAGTCCAGGTAATCTGAATGGAATTATTAGTCAAGAGGATTCAGGGGGGTTTGTGACGAGTTCAATTTGACTTTGACGCAGAAATTCATCCGGTTGACCACCACAAACTGTCTCGGCAGTGCTGACCTATGAAGAGGCATCCGGAAATGAGGTAGCTATTGTTGTGGCAATAGCGTGCTGCAGGGATGACAGGTTTTTGGAGGCTAAGCTGGAAAATAGCACCACCTTCGTTTGCGGAAAATAAGTTCTGTGGCAAACAAAAGTTTATGACGCTCACACGATCAGCAAGATAATCTTCACAAATTCACACCACTTCGTTGTGGTAAATGTACTGATTGCACTAAGTCTAAAGGCAATGCAGAAGTAAAAAGTTGTGTATTTGCCTGCAAATTTTACATCAAAGCACAAAAATGAAGCCTGTTTTGACCACAGATTTTACTTCAGGTACCGTGAGATGAGGACTGCAAAAAAAAAAATCCCAAATCATTTTTTTATGTTTTAGGACTCATTCCTGCAGCACTCTATTCTGCTTCTGAGAGGCTCTTCTCGTAAGAAAATCCAGTCATGATTAGAGTTCTGCTGACTGTAGTTGACTCTGAACAGGTGTAGTATTGGCGGTTAGTCAGTGGGCGGCTGCTCGTTGTAAACAAACGCAGAGAGGACGGAGTGGGTTTGCACTACTATTACTGTGCCAGCGCACTTCTGTGGTGCGCTGAGTTGACGGAGCCTGCACACCATTTAAAAGACTCTCATCCGGCGCGTATGAGGACAGAATCAGGCCTTACGGTGATTGGCTGCAGTGTTCTGCCGTGATGTGGGTGTGTTTATTTAAATGCTTATGTTACCGCTATGAAACTTTGAAAATAATGTTTTATTCCTTTTTATTCCTCTGGCTGTCTCGCTACTACTGGTCGCTCTTTCTGTTCCCCCTCTGTTTCACTCCACCACTGCTGCACTCTCTCTCTCTCTCTTTCTCTAACATGCATGCTCACATGTACTCACACGCTTTTGCAAACTTTGACAACATTGTTTGTCTCTGGACAAAAAGCATCATGCATGTTTGAAGTTCTACTGCACAGCAAGTCAGAGAAGAGTACTGCAATCTTTACACTGAGTGTAGCCAATGGTTTGTTTTGGTTTGTTTTTTAGCTTTTTTGGAGCTGCTGTTATTTTTGAATCACAATGAGACTTCAACAATCAGTGTCTGATGTGAGCTAGCTCCAAACATCTGGTCAGGTCCAGCTGTTTATAGCTAGTACACACCGACACTACCAGTCAAATTTGTTGCATTAAAATCAATAACAATGTTGAAGACAGAAGTCTAAACACACCTCAAGGCCTATTGGTCAGGGAAACATTTCATCATCTAAGATTTCTGTTGTGTGATTTTTGGTGTGCTGTTTTCCCAGCAGACTGCTTTGTTTCTTTTTGTTACTCCTAGACTCTGACTTCTGAGTAAATCTCAAGTCTTTTTCTTGATTCCTTTGGTTTTTCAGCCAGCTCTTACTAATCAGATATAGAAAAAGGGAATCAAAGAAAAAGACAGGGCAGTGACAATGTAGGTGTATATGAAACACATTTTATGCTAATAACGCCTCTTAAACTTTTGGTTGACTGAACCCAGCCCTGTGTTTAAGATTTACTCTTTCATCAGATGCTGACATCGCATTTTTGTTCCACATGTTTACACTTCAACAAAACACTCCTTTTTTATGTCTCCTCGCCACTGGAAATTTGATCCATACATAGCTGAGTCCTACAAACTGACCGCAAAACCACGGCTAGATTTTATACCAGACCAAATTGTTCATTTTGCCTAAAAATACACTATTTTCAGTTTGAGAGGGGATTAAATACTGATCAAGGCAAGACGGCAAAGAATAAAATCTACTTTCCAAATGTTGTTCATTGTTTCCACCTGCTCCATCGTGCATCCTTGAGTTGAATGCTTGGTGAGAGGAATGCAAAATGGCCACAGTAGGGCACTGTAACATCAAACTGTGGAAGGACCGAGAAGGAAACCGCTCCGGGAGTCGGCGTCCTTACAGGAAGTTGTTTGAGGATTTATCGCCGTCAATCTGGAACTTGTAGGCACCTTCAGCGGAGTTGACATCAGCGGTGAACGAGGGGGCCACGGGAGCCGCGGGAGAGGACGCAGCTTTTTCCTTAAAGGGGCGTGAGAGCACAATGCATGTTAAGCTTGTCTTAAGGTTCATACGAGTACATTTATCAGTGCGTTTTTCTCAGACTTCTCAGAGGGAGAGGAGGCTGTGCAACAAGGGGTCCAAAGTGAACCAGGGGTACGCATGTATTAACCACAAGATCACCATAAACCCCTCTTTTTTACTCGTTACTCAAACTTGCATTATGAATTATCTCAAACAAGACTCTTCTGCTAAAGTTTATGTACACAGAGTGCATTCAGCAGCTTTAAACCCTAAAAACTGAAAATACTAAGTCAACAGCTCCCTTGAATCACTGCACTGTGCAGGATAACAGTATGACAAGCTGTAAACCTTCACAAATCATGCCTTGCCTCAAAGTTGTGACAGACTACACAATAAAAAGCCCGCTATGCTCTCAATTATGGTGCTGAATGAGAAACCTAAGATGGATGTCGAACAGGTTTGAATTGACTTTTCTAAGTCATCAGAAGCAGCCTAAAGTCTGGTCTGACATGGATATGGAGCCAATAAAGCTACAATATGGTCACTATGAAACATTCTAGTATTAGTTGTTTTAAATGTAGCAGCAGAATTATGAATTATCAGACTTTTAGTTAAACAATGAAAAATGAAAATTGTTAACCAACTTAAAAAAAATCAACTACTAAAACACAAATGAATTAAGTATTTTCATAACAGTTGCACTACAGTAATCTTGTCTTTTTTTAACTTGATCTGAAAAAACCTAATTCATTCATGTATTTTTCCACACATGGTAGGCCTAACAACAAAATGTTGTTTTAATAATCAAGTCTGGAAGAAACAAAAGTGTGAATCAGGACCTCTGCATCAGCCATGGGCAGAAAAGAGTTTTAGCTATGTTGTGTCGATGGGAAACAGATGTGTGTTTTTTTCAAAGAGAGTGGGAACCAAACGTAACACAGTTGTCGGGAGTTACTCATTCTTGATCGAACTGTTGATATCGAGCAGTTTCATCAGAATTTAGGAGCAGGAAATTACATTATAACTAGTTGGAAGACGAGCGGGCTTCTAATTTAATGATTTGGGAATGATAATCCTCCTTTACTGGTATGTGCAGCTGGATATCATCAGCGTAGCACTAAAAGTTAATTTCTTGACTACATGATATTTGGCCAAAGGGTGGGACATATAGAGAGAAAATGGCCTGAGAAAAACCCACTCTTCAGTGTGTGTGTGTGTGTGTGTGTGTGTGTGTGTGTGTGTGTACGTACCTGTGATGTGTCAGTTAGCAGGGGGTCTGCAGGTGAGGCAGCCATATTCACCATCTTGACCTCCTCCTTCATAGGTTCAGTCGCAGCTGTTGGTGCAGGAGCGCTGTACATGACTGGAGCTGGAGCATAACCCTACACACACACACACACACACACATTTTTTATTAGATTTGGACTTTTCATTCATCTCCTGACACATCTGTTCAAGACTTCCTTCCTAGTTAAGACTAGATGAAGCTCTAACAATAACTTGACGTACAGGGTTCTGCCTGGTTACCTGCATACTTATTTTATACAGCGTAAGCAAAACACGTTTTAGCGAATGCAGACAAGCCTTCCCCTGACCTAAAGCAGCTGAAAGGTTAATGGTCAGACACCGAAATACCCAGCATTCCTGTCAGGAATTCCTGTCAGACAAGGAGACGAATCGTACCATTGGAGCTCCAGGTCCAGGGGGGTACTGGCCCGGTGGTGGACCGTTCCATTGTGGGGGCTGGCCGGGGGGGAACATGGCTGGACCAGCAGCAGGGTAGGCGGGGTTCTGGGGTGGAGGGTAGGCTGGGTTAAAACCCTGCAGGGGCAGACAATCAGGAGTTAGATCAGTAATTACTGAGAGAGGAAGCTGGTAAAAAACAGGAAATCTGGAGCGTCAAGGAAAACGCAAAATACCAGCTTATGAAAATCAGCCTTGACTGAAAACTGGATCCAGCACTGTGAGAGCATGTAAGGCTGGGTCAAGTTAATCCATTTTTTATGAAAGCAAGCTTATGGCGTGATACTCACTGGGGATGGTGGGGGGCCGTTCCACTGTCCTGGGCCTGTGGTTGGAGGGGGAGGATGGACTGCAGGTCCCTACATAAGAACACATACACAAAGAGAAAAATTCACTGATAATTCTAAATGTGTTGGAAAAATCCAGTGAATGCCATGAAAAGTTGCATAATGATTCATATTTTTCATAATGTACTGTTAAGTGTAGTGTATGTACCATGTTAGGGTCAGGCCCATGGTAGTACATCTGCAAACACACACAGACAGAGTCACATCCTTCAGTTAAAGCAAACTTCAATTCAAAGCAGCATCACTTTGAGACATTAGCATTCACAGTCATGTTAAGTAAGAACGTCCATGAAAATCAGAAAAAGTGATCAGTAGTATCATGATCTCACTCACTCCTGGTTGTCCGGGAGCAGTGTAGGGAGGAGAGGGACCAACAGGACCAGCGGGAGGAGGATGGATTTCCTGTGGGCTAGTCTGGAGAGAAAAACATGGTATTTGTCTACTTAACCATAGTTCAGTGCTTGATTGCCAAACAAGCAAGACAACATGTTCATGAGATGACCTTTAAGTCAGCTAGCAAGCAATTATTATCTAAATGTTAAATATGTGTAGCACTGCTATTGGGTTTCTAGGGTGTGACCTCATCACTCCTCGCAGCAGGGAGTGGAGAGTGACAAGAATAACTACAGGTCGAGGCTGGGTGGAGGAGCAGCTTTTCAAATGCAAAATAAACATTTTAATCTCAAGTAAAAAATCTCAAATCCATTGAAATCTTGTTTAGCATTTAAATAAGTCCTGTCCGTGCTAACACTTGGACCAAAAGCCAAACTATGGAAGATTTCCTGGAATAAATGTTCACGTAAAAATAATTTAAAAAACAGTTGTTTGTTGCAGGTTGTGTCTCCAGATGAAGTTGTGCCTGTCTGTGCTTCGTGTTGATACCTGTAGTGTCGCTGCAGTGGCGGGTTTCTTCTTGAAAATCTTCTTCCGACAACAGCAGCAAATCCCAGCAGGGATGCCGAGCAGCAAAAGCAGAGCGAGGAGAGGGTTTCCGTTTGCGTACTCATGATGGTCTGCAGTGAGAAAAGAGGGAAAGGGGCACAGGTGCTTAAAATATGTCTTTAATGGTGGTCAGTGAGGGGAAAAAATAAACAAAATTCTGTCTGAGGGTGCGTGTCACAGCCTGGATGTGTCTGTGTGTGTGTCTCTGTGTGTGTCTCTGTGTGTGTGTGCGTGCATGAATGTGCACTGCACTCCAGGGTCCCAGTTTGAAGGTTTGAAAATATGCTCACCCTAAATTAACAAGCTAATGGCAGGTGTGTTTCTGTGCAGTAATCAGAAAGGGCCAGCTCCCAGAAACATTCTTTTCCAAGCGACTACCACAGACATCTCCCAGCTTGTTAGCAGTTCGAGGTGTCTTGTGTACAGGTCTACAGATGTCTCCTTTTTTTAACAGTAGTCTATTGTGCGACTATACTGTACATCCTGGTCCCATGTACATGCATCAAACAATACCATCCTATTAAAAGTGGTCAGCCATAGCAAAAAGAACTATCTGATTTTCACTGAATTTCCTATAGATCAAACCCACTTATCCAAAATCAAACAGCCATCCTCTACTCATGTGTAA
>JBCAUF010000134.1:28509641-28521806 GCA_038406115.1 Haemulon aurolineatum
CTTCCTCTGAACTTGAAATGGCCTCTCTCGAGCACAAGCTGTATCAGCGTTGATCACACAGGATTTTGTCATTTCTGCGTTAAGATCGAAGAGGTTCTGCTTCCTGCACTGACGAGGCCAAACACTCAGTCACTTTTGTTTTGCTTGTTTTCTGTGTAGCTTTGAACAAAGGAAGTGTTCATGAACTGGTGCTGCTGGAAAGTTTTGTGTCTTGTTTTGTCGTTATGTTATCCAGTTTGACATCTCACAGTTGAACTGAAATTCATCATAGTTGTGTTCAGCAGTTATTTTGTGACACTGAGGCCAATCTCTGCCTCCTGTACCTGTAGGAATACAGCCCAGTGGTTTGGGGTGGGGGACGACTCGGAGACCAAGCAGCAGGTATGGCACAGGAAGAGTCTGCGCCACTGCAGCCAGCGCTACGGCAAGCTGAAGGCCCAGTATAGAGAGCCTGATACGGCCACCAGCATCGACCAGGGCTTGGACTCACCAGCCACACACAAGATGCCTAAGGTATTCTGCTTTCATAGAGACATACAGTACAATCACTGTGTGCCGTAACCTACTTACAAGCCATTAATTCACATCCTGATGAAGGTTTACTTCAACGTAATTAGTTTAGAAACATCTTAATATCCTGATCCTGTTGCATGAATAGAATGAAATATCCTGCCGTGGAAATAAGTTGGAGCCTGTTGTGTCTCATCCTGTTTCTTCTGGCTGTCTGTCGATCTCACTTCTGTCCACTAAGAGTTCCCTGTTCCACTCAATTCTACAACCGGCTAACAAGTAGCGTCTGTAACTGCTTTTCCACCTTCATGATTTAATGTCATGGCACTTTGAGACTTCTCTGGAAGAAAAGTAGCAAAAAGGAAGATTTAGAATGTGAGGAGAAAAGGAAGAACGTGTCTGGATTAATAAAGTGGAACGTTTTATGGGGACAGACGTCGACCATCTGTGCCCCAGACGAATCATGTCACTCCTCTCAGTCTGTGTCAGGCAGCTCTACTCATTTTTTCGTTTTTTCTCTGTCTTGTGCTTACTCTTGCCTGCTCTCTCAACAGCTTTTCTCAAATCTACTGAGAGCATTGTTTTTTTACATACGTAAACACACGAGAGAGCAATTCATTCTCTCTGTCATTACAGCAGATGTTTAGTAGGTTCTGGCCAAGTTTATGTTAATGTCACAGCATAACTCAAATATTTATGTCAGGTTGACTCTAATCACTGTCTTTTGACAGATTGTGGATCCTCTGGCACGGGGGCGAGCCTTCCGTTGCCCAGATGAGGTGGACAGTCGCTCCCCCAGGACGCCACATGTCCCTCAGGGGGGTCCTGTTACCCCAGGAGTCACCTCACTCAGCTCCTTCACCAGCCAGCGCTCCGGGTACAGCCGCTTCCCCAGGCGAAAGAGGGAGTCTGTCGCCCGAATGAGCATCCGAGCTGCATCCAACCTGATGAGGGTGGGTGGTATTGTGTTCACAGTTTTTTTTGGTTTTGTTTTTTTTACAGATCTCTGTGAAATCTTTTTTGTAATTTAATTTAATAGTGTGGGATGAGATGGGAATGAGTTTCAGAGAACATGTGCACAGTGATTATGAAGCAGATCCTCAATCTGAAATTCAGACTTGGCAGAGATCTGTCTTTTATTGACTTCAAGCCTTACTTACTTTTGGCATGTGGCACAGCACTTTGTAAAAATTTGAACATGAGAACTCCACCTCCCACCAAAGTCCCACCCTCTTCCCCCTGCCTGACCTCAGATGCTCCCCTCCTTCCCTGACATGTGCAGTGAGACAGTGAGCAGCTTGAGTGAAATTTTATTTGGATTGAAAAATACAATTTTATTCAGACCGAATAAAATGATTGGTCAGACTTTTATCAGAAATATGGGGGAGCTGAATATTGATGAGTTTCAACATCCGGTGGATTGCTTTTACATTTTAGTGTGCCATACGCATATTAGGAGCATTTTAAAATTACAAAAGAAAAGTGTAAAAATGGCAGAAATGTAAGTATAGCTTTAATACGGAGACCTAATACAAAACTGAAAGTTAAATATTTAATATACAAATACTAAGCATACAAAGCCCTTGTGACAAGTGTGCCCATTCTTTTCAATACAGTTAATTTGTCATTGATCTCAGTTTTGTAAATATTACAAATGTCTTGTTACCGTTGCTCTTACATTATCATTTTGTAATGCAACAATTTGTGTGAACTTGAGGGGTATTTAGCTTGTTCCCACCTTTACTTGGTTTAGGCACTCCCTCAGCAAACTGTAATATAACAACAAAAACATAATAATGAGAGCTGAGTGCGCAAGATGCCTTTAAAGTTACTTTTAAATTTTTGTTGCCTTATTTCTTACCTTACTAGAGCAGAACTGATCTTAGAAACATTATGCATGCGTATCCTAGCTCACTGTGTGATGTGTGTGTGTGTTCAGGGTCGTAGCGGCTTGGCGGGCTCCCAGACAGGTCGCAGTTTTCCCAAGAGGAGCTTTGTCAGGCCCAGCTGGATGGACGAGGACACTGTGGACTCCGCAGACACGTCCGAGTCACTCTTCTTCAGCAAGGTCAGCAGCCACTATCCTTGTCGGTGCCCTAACAGAAAAATCTGTCTTTGATTCAACTTTCTTTTGCGTATTTTTTTTTTCGCCACAATGTCACATTTCTCCACTTTGTACTTTCATGTTTTCTTCACATCACTAGCTTCTTAGTTTATTACTCTTTCCTTCGTTGCTCTTGTTTTAACATTTATAGTTGAGGCACACATCTGCAGCCCGGTCAGCAACTGCGCTACATGCATTCAGCTCTCTTTTACACCTCTCACATCACCTCCCACAGTTATGTCAGTCAGCAAAGGCTGTCTCTGTTTCCTTTCTCTTGTCACAGGCAGCTTTCTTTCACGTACACCAACCTCAAAGTTTTTTCTCTAGGTATCTATTTTTTTCTCTTCTCTTGCTTGGTGTGAGCACCACCCAATTTTACTTACGGTAACATACAGGTTAGAGGTTGAAAATCCCTAACTAATAACTATATACAGTGTAAGCATATCAAACCTATTAAAATATAAGAATAATTGACAGACACAATTTGGAAACTGCTCATTCATCATCTCAGGTGTCCTGTATTTCCCTCTTCTCTGTAATATCTGCTACAACAAGAGTTACTGTCTAAACACATATGAGGCACAGCTGCTAATTAATTACTGATATCCATTTGTTCTCTTCCGGCACGTCCCCTGCGACCTCCATGACCTCTCTTGCATAGGTTGATGCCCATGATGAGATGTACTCTATGGCTGATGACGTATTTGAATCGCCTCCCATGTCTGCAGCTTTTGCTCCCAGTGAGCCGCCTGACCAGAAGTTTGCAAGCCTGTGAGTGAATTCTGGCCTACTTTTTCCTTTTAAATTACTTTTCTCCCTTTTTTTGTGCTCTTTATTTATTGTATTTCATATTCAAGCATTAATTTGTATTTTCGTTTCTCTCCCTTCCTGCCCACCCGCCTATCTTCCGATCCCAGTAAGGACATATCACGAACACCCAGAACACCAACAGCAGTGCAAGACAAGAGCCATCCTCGTCGCGGTCGTCGCATCGCCTCCCAAGTTAAGCACTTTGCATTTGACAAACAGAAGCGTCAGTATGGCATGGGCGTCGTGGGGAAGTGGCTGAATCGGCACTATCGACGCAGCATCAGCAGCAACGTCCAGAAGCAGCTGGATGACTTCCACAGCCACAGGTGGATGTTTCACTAAGTTGAAATAATTGACTGGTAGACCCCAGTCCTCGGCACCAGATTGGTGTTGACTGGCAGTATGTACAGTATTGTGTAGTCATGATTTTCACCCGTTGGACCTGACTTACAGTGGTTCTCTGCTGTGTTATTTCAGGCCCTATTTTACCTACTGGATCACGTTTGTCCATGTAGTGATCACTTTGCTGGCCTGTTGTACATATGGTTTTGCCCCTGTGGGGTTTGCACAACATTCAACATCTCAACTGGTGAGTAAAGCTAGTAATTTATGCTATTTGGATGCACTGATGCACTCTGCTCATTCAATGCATGGCTGAAAACATAAAATATAGAAAGCAACTTAAAAAGCTTTTTTAGCCCAGTAAACACAATCCTCAAACTAAACAATGAAATCATGCGACTAATGCTTAAAGCATAAAGCTTAATGAACAATGAAAATGAAAATGTCTTGGTGCTTCTGCCATGTACATACTGTATGAAAGATTCATTTGTGAACTATGTCACTCTGTCGCCCTCTATAGGTGCTGAAGAACAAAGGTATTTATGAGAGTGTCAAGTACACCCAGCAGCAGAACTTCTGGATTGGTCCAAGCTCTGTGAGTCTCTCTCTCAGCTTAGCTGCTGTATTACACAGTGTTTTCCACTATACACCTAGATGGAGACTCTTATAAGATCTTTGTCTTGTGTAAAACCCAGCTGTTCCCCAGAATGATGTGCACAAATCCTAAAATGATTCAGAATTAAGGACTAAGCCAGAATGTATCATAGATACACACACACGTTCTTTTCACAGTCTGCCCTATTATAAGATGACAGCACACGCCCGTCGTCTTTTCTTGTCTTGTGCAAGGTTACGCCCTCTTTATTTTCTCACTTTGCATTTCCTGTCGCATCCTCTCACCAAGCTGTTGCCCCACATCATTTTGTCAGGGACATTTTACTGGATCTAGTAAGTTCCCCCCCTAAAATGGCCAAACAGAATATTGTTGTTTTGCTGAAAATGTCTAGTTGAAACCAGAAGTTTGGCTACATGAACACATACATTAACAACCTGTTAAAAGACAGAGGAACCTATCCTACACCCAGAATGAATGCATGTAAGGAAAGAATTTTTAGCTTGCCTCTTCACAGACTTGCCACGTTTGTGCATCTTTCCGTTAATTTTCCCTAATTTTCAGGATGACCTGATCCACCTGGGGGCCAAGTTCTCACCTTGCATTCGTCAGGATACACAGATAGTACGTCTTATCCAGAATGCCAAAGATCTGGAGAGACAGTCTGGCTGCTGCGCTCAGAATGACAATTCTGGATGTGTCCAGACCCTACGCTCTGACTGCTCTGTAAGTGGTTTATCCTGCACCTTCATACTTAGCTCATGAGCTTGTCACTGTAGTCTAAAAGATGCAATAGAGGTTGAGTAGAGACACATTTAATAAAGAATTACAGTAAAAGACATTGCAATGAAAACTCTCAAAAAAGAATTGAGTATGCCTCCTAAGCACATACTCACGTGTGAGCCTATAAGCATGCTTCCTCACAGTTTTGTCAATACGTTGCTTTCTTTGTGGTTTAAAACTTCTCCCCTTAGAAATACTGGCCTGAAACTTTGAAATGCCCACAGAGAAAAGGGGAATACCAGATAACAAAATAACTTTTCTGAATGTAAAGGATATCTTTTTGAGCAGATACAATTTAAGTTGTTGATAATTTTGTAATTATTCTAAGTGTTCAGTGTACTGTGACATGAATCTACACAATGGTTAATGTGCTGTTCATTTGTAATAATTTTGTGATTAGATCAAATGCACATTAAACTTGTATACTAAAATAACCGTGTATGCAGGAGACTCTGGCCACCTTTATTGATTGGAGCAATGACCCTGTGGACAACAGGACATCTGGTGCCGTCTGTCACCAGGATCCCAGGTGAGAATATGGACGTGATTGTCATGATACATGTAGTACACTAAGAAAGAATACCAGTGAGGCAAGATATCATACATTTTTAAGTGAATAAATTGGCAATTTTTTTCTTTCTGTTTTTTTCTCCTCCTGTGTTGCTTGTTGTGAGCAGAGTGTGTGAGGAGCCTGCCTCTGCATCGCCCCATACATGGCCAGATGATATCACCCAGTGGCCGGTGAGGGGACTCTGCTCTTAACTTGGAAACTTTTTTTTTTTTTTGCACCCATCTTCACTTCTTCATTTTCATACAATATTAATTTCTATACTACCTTGTGAGTTTGAGGTCTACCACAGGAAATAATGTAAGATAAGATAAGATAAGATAAGATAAGATATATCCTTATTAGTCCCACAGGGGGAAATTCCAGGTTTTTACAGCAGCAGAAATATAAGAACATCTTAACTTAAGAAAGACAGAATATAATAAAATTAAGAATATCAATGAAAAATGTAAGTAAAAATAGAATAACAAACAATAAAATATAGCATACTAATAAAATATAACATACTAGTAAATGTAAATGTAAAAGAAAAGATAATTGTTCAGCATATCTGTGTACTGGCTCATTGCTTGTCTGTCCCCAGGTGTGCACGCACCCCAAGAAGTGGAACCACACAGGTCTCAGACACATGGACTGTAACATCAAGGGACGGCCTTGCTGCATAGGAACCAAGGGCAGGTCAGACACATTTCTGCTGTGTGTTGTTTACTTCAAGGGCAAGAGATATCACCTTGATCTACTGTCCCACTGTTTGTTTGTTTGCTTGTTTTTTGTCAACAACTGACATTTCATTCCCTCCTGTAGATGTGAGATCACAACCAGAGACTATTGCTCTTTCATGCATGGTTACTTCCACGAGGAGGCCACGCTCTGCTCGCAGGTAGTGAGTGTGCTCTGTGCAGTTGTCTGTGTCTGTTGGCATGTTCGTATATTTATGAATCCATACACTGCTCTTGTGCAGGTCCACTGCCTGGATGATGTGTGTGGCTTGCTGCCTTTCCTCAACCCTGATGTTCCTGATCAATTCTACCGTCTCTGGCTCTCTCTCTTCCTCCATGCTGGGTATTCATTTAAATTTTTTTAAAATGGTTTCCTTAATTAATTTACTTTTATTTTAGTTTAGCTTGTTTTGAGAGAATGTAAAACGTGCTTTGACAATGTGTTAAGGCTATTACATGCAGACTCAAGCCATTTCCTGCGTATGATTAACAAGTGTGGTTTCAAACCTGATGAAGTATTTCTAAATGAGGCTGCAGTACTCGTGAGCTGTTCACTCACATGAATACTAATACTTAGTGCTAATTCTTGGCACGTGGGAAATCCCTAACATCTACTTTTAAAACAAACAGGAACAAGAAGCCTAATGGGGAAAAAATGCGTATTTGGCTTAATGCACTGGTTGAAATACCAGTAGACTACACATGTGTCACTCTCCATATCTGTGTCTGTAGGCTGTTGCACTGCGTGGTGTCAGTGGTCTTCCAGATGACCATACTCAGAGACCTGGAGAAGCTAGCAGGCTGGGTCCGCATCTCCATCATTTATATCCTCAGTGGTATCACTGGAAACCTCGCCTCTGCCCTGTTCCTGCCCTACAGAGCGGAGGTGAGTTCTTCACATCAGTAGATGTATGGATACACAGTGAATCAAGTACATGTAGTCTAAACCTGAAAGTGTCAACTTGGTGCATGTGCACACATAATTTTTTGGCATACAGGCTGGAGCAGTTGTTACTAAGACGACATCTGCAGAGGGTTTCGGGGTGGGCTTCACTTGGCTGTTCATGACAGCCGTACAAATAGATGGTTTCCTTTTTTTGTAAACTTTCCTTTTTTTTAACCCCTGTGTTACATCCAAGAAGTCCTGGGGATGAGGAGAGTAACAAATAATCATTTAAAATAATAAATAATAATTTAAAGAGGGGTTCAAAAGTGGAAAAATGGAGGTAAACAGAAATGACAAAATCACAGTGCAATAACTGAAAACGAATTCTGAAGGAACTGAAAGAGGCCAGTCTGTCCACATCAGACACAGCAAATTCAGTTAAATCAGAGTTAAGCCAGAACCAAGAAAAAAAAGAAAAGATTTCCACCCTCCCAACAATAAAAGGAGTTAACCTACCCTACTCAGACAGCCACCAAGCTAACCCACACACAGCTCAAATGCTTCCACATGGTTCACTGGCACTGGCTGCAGCTCTCTTCAGGCTTTTTGAGCTCCAGGCCTTATTAAGGATTGAAGTCAGTTGATCTTGATTATTGAGTGTACCCAGGTATGATCCACTCATGAAAGAGCAGTCAGCAACACAACACATGGCACTACGTCATGTTACAATGCATATTTACAAAAAGACCCATTTCAGTATTCCATTGCAACTGTACTTTGTTTTCCTGCTGTTGCTATTCAGTGGCTTATCTCAGATTATCTTAGCTCACTTACTGGAGGGGAGTTTCTCATACTGAGGATTATTAGAGCACACCTGACTGCCCCCATATGGAGAGAGTCCAGAGAGGGCACAGGAAACACCTTATAGTGTTAACTGTGTAGTGCTTGAAGAAACTGAGCAACAACACATTATGAGACTATGACTGTAGGACTGTTAACTCCAACATATATAGATACCCAACAACAACAGTAGAATATTAAACTTAAACACAGAATTCAAAAAGTTTAAAAAGATGTCACTGTGCATCACTCTACAACATTGATACAGCACACACGATGGTTTATGCTGACATACACCTGTCTTCACATCTGTAGGATTAATTTGACATTGTTACTCGTTAATCCAATCCATGATGTCACATGAGCTGATTGAAGGTTTAAGTACTCTTTTTGGCACACATGATTGTGTGTGTGTGTGTGTGTGTGTGTGTGTGTGTGTGTGTGTGTTTGCATGTTGGCTTTGTTGCTGAGTCAGCTGCAGTTAAATACTATCACAGGTGATGTCTGTGGTTTTTTAAGACTCTCTGTCTGAAATAAACTCTTCTTCTTCTCACTGTAATTGACACACTTTAGATGCATTCTCTCATGCCATACAGACTGGGAGAAAATATAAGTATGAACCAGGAGAGCCACCAACATTTAAGCATACAAATATGAATTATCAGTCTTCTCTGTCACAGCTGTCCTTTATTGGAGTATAATAAGGACAATATTTTCTGATTGAAAGTATATTGTTTGCAAAAAAACAAAACAAGCAACAACACGTTGAGCTGTACAAGTTAGTCAGCATGTGAAAAGAACACAGTCTGGATTACCTACTTTTTACTGGCACAACTCTACAGTGTGTCTCCCCGAAAAGCCCACTTTCCCTTTTAGAGATTAGCCTAATGCTATTGTGTTGGTTGACAAAGGCCACTGCTACGGTACTTAGTGAATGGGATTACGATTATCACTTTTAAACAATGACAATTGTTGCAAAGATTCAACCTGTCTGGTGATGCTTCTGTTCTGTACACCTCTATGAACACTAAAGATTTATCATGGCACACCTATTTATAGTAAGAGTTCCTCCTTCACATGATGGACAGTTACAGTGGATGATTAAAGAGAATGGCTGACCAATCTTTCATCTGTTACACAATAAAACAAATAATTTATGTATATAGATATGAAAAAATGTATGGGAATTTTATTTTGTTTCGTGCCCTTTTAGTAGAGGAACATTGAGATACCCCTTACATATGTCTTTTTGAAGTGGATGTTTGTATAAAATAAAAACACTTGTGACAAAAATACGTAATGGAGGCAAGATACTTTTTAAAAAATAAAGTTTATTTCCCTAAATATCAATCAGTGCACTAAAACTGGGAATTTAAAAGTCATAAATTACCCCAGACATCCTTTTCTGCATTGTTTGCTGTTAATAAAAAGGTTTTTATAATGACAAATATTGGACAACATATGCCGATACCGATACATCTGTGAGAGGCCAACATCAGTCAGGCTCTAGAATAAAAATATCTTCCTGCGAAATTAGTTTATTTGGTTGATGTTTGGACCCTATCCAAAACCAAAAATAATTCAAATTGAGGCCTTTCCAAGGGAACATCAACCTTATCCCATGAACCTCTGGAAATGTTAAACAAAATTACACCATATTTGGACTGGGTGTTCACATACAGTTGTAGTAATTTTTTTTTTTTTTAAATCTCTATCTTTGACCATTTTTGAAATAAAATTCCTAAAGCTGTACAGTATGTACGTACAGTATGTCTGTCATTCTCAAGGTAAGGAGACCAATCACCACAAAATTTCATTAATATCTACCTGACATCTTATCATAAAAGTAGGTTATTTGACTTTTCACCTCACCCTCTAATGTATGTCTTGATGTCATCGAGACATCTGTTTTGTTCTTTACAAGTCGACCGCAATTGCTCTCTTGCGTGTTGTGACATGAGGTAGCTTTCAGTCTGACGTTCCTTGACGTGAGAGCCAGAAATCCCACCATCCAGCTCACAGGTCGTCACACACCAGGAATAACCAGAGGAAGCACATGCAAGGCACAACACAGAGCGGTCAAGCCACTTAACTCAACAGTTAAAGGATAATCCACTTAAACTGCCTCCTTAAGGAGACCCTGTGGCTTGAGCATTATTGACTCAAACAACAGCTGTGACTGGAATAATGATCATTCTGACAAGTACTGCAAATCTAAAGAAGTGTGAAAGCACAGCAACTTCAGTTTCTACTCCTGAAACTATGCAGAGAGAAAAGCAAAAGTTAACATCAGTCTCATTTGCTCCTTGAAAGAATCAAAAGGCATAAATCACGGTATTTGAGTGGACCGTTATATGATTAGATTGATCAAATGTCAGAGTACTACACATATATATGAGGTAAGCTAAACGAATAAAACCTGCTCTGCTAATAATGTAGCTGGTGTGTCTGTTGAACTGACAGCACTGCCTAACTAATTCACTCAAGTAAATAACTATTATGCGCTGTAGAAAAGGTCGCTTGGAAGTGCAAGTGGAGATTAAACATGTTTCACTTGCCAAGAGGAATTAGGATGAGGAGAACAGTCAGCCTGTCTGGGAATACACTGGTTGGGGACATGTGAGCAGGCAAACTGGAGTCAGCTGAAGTATACCTGGTTTTCCATGACACAGAATCAAGCATCAACTGCATTATACATTAGACAGTGGGTCAGTTTATACTGATCAGGTTGTGTATATGAAATAATTTTACTCTGGTCATTAGCGGAGCGAAGGTTAACAGTTGAGAAGAGGATGGTAGGAGAATTCACTTGGAAATCAGAATGGTAGGGTTTTGTAGTTCTTGGTCAAATTAAACTAGTTTTTGATTTTGGGAAAACATTATAGTTCCCAGTCACTGCTCAGTCTTTTACCTAACATCTGTTTTAATTCTTCTCATCTGAAACAGTAGTAAGTAAGCACGGCGTGTGTCAGAAACATGTCAGCCTGCGTGTCTGGGGCGTGTGGGTGGAGTGCTGTGCCATGCTCTTTTTCTGTTTGTGAGAGTTTAATGTCTTCACAGATTAGCCATCTGCCTCTGACCAGGCCAAGCCTCCAAACTCAGCGTTGACGTCACCCTAATCTGTTCACCCTTACTGTCTGACCCATACTGTATTCTTCCACAGAACTAAATTAAATGAATTTTGGATTTGTACAGGAAGCAATTAAAAACATCTTCTGCTGGTTGGCTGGCTCAAAACATCCCCAAAACTCTAATCCATGCACTATTTCAGCTTCACTATCGAGTAGTAGTAGTGTAGTATTAGTAGTAGTAATAGTTTGTGATTTTGTGACCAGAGAGAGATGTTGGTGAATTATAATCCTACATTCATTAGTTATCAGTGAGGACTCATTTTGCCCAGATCCAGATTAGATCTCCCAGCAATGGTCAAGATTAGTCTGTTCAATTGTTACCTTAAATATTCTCTCTGTAACTTGTTGCCAAGATTTAATAATTAGGTAGCTCCAACTGAAATTAAGTTGTATCTTTTTTGTCTTCCACAGAATACATATTCACTCTATAAATCATGTGGTGTCCTGTGTTCCCCTTTAAGAAAAAACAAAAACAAAAACAAAACAGAAACCAAAAGGGATATTTTTCATTCTTTTTTAGTTTCATTAGATAACAAATATTGCATCAGTTCAACAGGATACCGTTAAATATCCATCTATGTAAATGGACACTTTATTTTAATTCAGCCAACCAAATCTTGCACAAAGCCATGTCATCATTCTCTCATAGGCAGAGCAGACGTGAACGCACGTCTTGTCATGAATCGTGGCCTGTTGTATGAGCCACCAAACAAACATTCACAGAGGAAAATACACTGCTAGCATCAGTTGTCAGACTACAGTAGATATGTAACTAATTAGCACAACACAACCTGCAAATGTTGCTTTGGTCCAGTTAGATGCTGGTGTGGTCCTTACTTTTCAATACAACTAACATACT
>JBCAUF010000134.1:29048524-29060552 GCA_038406115.1 Haemulon aurolineatum
TCTGCTATAGTGTGGTGTGTTCATGTGCAATAGACCAAGGCGATGTGGGCTGGTGGAGGCTGATGTAACGCCAGCAACACCGGGCGTCAGCTTGGTGTGTCGCGGCGTTTAGACATGAACAGAATTTCCAGATTCTAGATTCTTTAATTTGTAGTGAGGTAGAGAGAGTAGATATCTTTTCATGGATTTTTGTGCGGATATTAAACTTTTTTTGTGGAAAAAAACATATTGGACAAATTTGTGAGACTATTTGTGAACGTCTTTATAGTTGTCTGGAGGGGATCTTCAATTAAAGACTTAACTACTGAAGAAAGGAGTGTCAGGGTGTGTTCAGTTACACTGTAATCCACATTTCACTCCAGAGTGACCACGATGGAGGGAAATGTGGAAGTATCTGGTTCCTCTTTATTTGTCAGGTTTCTAAATGGTTTAATATTGTCACTCTGGTGGAAACAATAAACCACTGTGCTGTATATGGACAATTGTATAAATCTGTAACTTCGTTCCTACCAGTGTGAAGTCTTTAGGACAGGTGCTGCTGTTGGAGGTCCATGCCACTGCTGTAATTGGCCGGACGCCGCCGCGCTCCATCAAAGACATCTGCGGAGGAGAAAAAGAAAAAAGTGACGTTAACAAGGAACGCACAGGACAGACAACAATGTAACAATATAAATGTGTGCAAACATAAATGATGGATCCAAACATATATCTGTTCTGTCAGTCTTCTCATTGACAGAGGAGGTTTTTATACAAATGACACAACAGTGTGAGCAGAGATAGCAAAGAGTAGGAATGTGTTTTCTCTGGGACTTCTTGTCATTGTGAGAAACTAGACGAAGGTTAACAAGCTCCCACTCAGTTTAAGAATTTATGTCATTCCAAGCTACATTGTTTTGGACAGACAGATCCTGTTCAGTTTAAGTGGTCATGCTATCTCAATCAAGGTGAGGAATAAACTATCCAGTGCAAGAATTCATCCCCAACTACAGCAGTGGAGTGGCAGCTCATCTTTTTAAAATTTTTTTAAATCTTTATTCTGGTAGAAAGTAGGGGTGGTTTATATGGATAAAATCCTCATTCAAGATGTATGCAAAATGAGGGTTGCATCAGATTGAGCTGATTGTGAAAATTGTGGATTATCATTATTATTAAGATTATGGCCCTAAAAGTAATGAAAATAGAATTGTTCTTTTGGACGAACAAACAACATAATTTCCCGAAATATCATGTCCTGATCGACATGACACTTCAAATGAACTGGATATTTTTAAAATAACACTAATACAGTAGCTTCAAATACTTTGGATAAACAAATGTACGTGACATGATAAGCATCGGCAGCTCGCGTCATAACACAGTACACCATGATACCTATAAAAATATTTGTTGTCATTCATCTGTTTTTGGCAATCCCAAAAATAAGATGTGTTACAAATCAAATGAGTACATTGAGGTGGTGAAAATCAAATAAAAATGGATTTGTGGCATTGCCCACAGCAGTTCAACAAATCCAGTGGTAGTAACAGAAGAGCTGCCACAGCTACCCCTGTCTCAGGGTATATCGTCATATGACCTACCTCTGGTAAAACCTGTTGCTGTAGCCTGAAATATTTTTCTTTGTGACTCCTGTAAAGGAGGCCCCTACTCTTGGCCCTTGAGAAAAAGTTTTAAGTTGCATGGTGAACAATGCTGTTTAACTTGACTTAATGACTTAAGCTTGGGATACACTAAAAATGATAAAGCATGAGTGATGAGTGATCAAATTTGAGTGAACAATATTTTGAAAATGCCAAAAACTACTAGATCACCCCACTGAGGCTGGATTCATAGTTCATCTATTCATTTCATTTAGTTACCTATACTGACTTACGTAATGCCTATTGTTATTGTGTGACATCTATTTTGGTATCAGGTTGGGAAATCAATACCAGAGAGATGCAGGTAGCTTAAATCATACACCAGCAACTTTGACATAAGCACTTCACACTTCAAATGAACAAATTCACGTGTATTGCAACAGAATTACAGAATTATTTATAAGAAAAACTGTTACTGATTAATGAAGTAGACCGGCTTAGAGTCATTTTCCATGATGTTATGGTATTTGACAAGCCGAGGTTGCCTTACAATAGTAGCGACTGTTCCATTGACAAAACTTCGCAGTTTCTTGTTCAAAATTAGCTTAATTCCTTCTCTTTTACGGGTCTGTCGACACAAACGTGAATACAAGTACTCACTCTGTCTCTGAGTTCGCTTCTGTGTCTCCGAGGCGAAACAGTCTGCCAGGCGAACAACTTTTTAGTCAACAGCCGGAATTTCTTGGTCTTCCTTGTCAAAGCAGGAAGTGCTGAATCCATTCTGACTGCAACTCCCGTCAGACCACGGGGCGTGACGTTAGAACTAAATGCCAGCGCGAGGCCCGAACACAAGATGGCAGCATTACAACAGTCAGAGAAAAAACAACAACGTCTATGTGCCGTTTCACGGCTTCCTTTGCAATAAAGATGCTTCTTCGTCGCTAATTGTGTACACGAATTGTTATATTTGATTTTTTTTGTGGGTTGTGTCAGGTTGTGTCGACACCGTGCTCAAATATAGAAGGTATTGAATCGACATTTAGCTCATTTTAGCTCGTTCACAAACACGAAGCTGCTGCATTGGTGTGGACAGAGGGGTGCTGAGAGAAGAATCGATTCTAATTTACATGAAAATAAGGGTGAGCAGGGCAGACCGAGGTGGAGGAGAGGAGAGAGTGACAGGCGGATAATGAAAGAGGGTAAGAGGGGAGCGAATGGAGAGAACAGGGAATGGGAGACGAAGAAAGGATGAATTGTAAGGAACTGGGGTTTTAAAAGGGCATGGCTGGCGAGCACACATATGCACACACTTCTTATATAAAGGATAGTGGTGTTATATTTTTCTCATTAAAAACAACACCCTTTGCAAAGACCATAACCAACAAAGACCTGATCCACTCACAAGTATAATGCTGCATGTGTGGCTAAACCTGATGCAGTTTATGCCTCGGTGTCCCAGAGGGCTGTCATAATGCCAGATTTTCAGACAGGATCATCGTGGGCCAGAACAATTCAAGATAAGGATATTGTCGAGATATTATCTATTGAAAATGTGAAAAGAAAAACGTTATCAGTCAAATTCATCTGGTGTTTTGTCTCTATTCTTTTGTCCAACGAATTGCACTCAAAACAGGAATGTGGGGAGATGGAGAGATCATCTGTAAGCATAAATGTAAAAAAGACAAAAAGAATAATTACACTTAATGTGTGGTGGATTTTTACATCATGTGGTAACCCATGTTAAGGCATTACCGCCACCTATTATGACAAAAGAAGAATGGAAAAAAAAGAAAAAATATGCAGTAGGCTATTTCATTTTGTATATCACAAATATTGCCAATATCAGATCATTGTGATTATTATCATCCCTAGCACTCCATTGTTGTTCAGTTAGAAATAGTTGCAAATACTCATGAAATTAAATGTGTTTAGAAAGATTTCCAACAAAAACACTTATTTATGTGTGATGAACGAAATAATGAATGAATATGTAATTTCTTAAGAAATGAAATGAAATACTCGGCACCCATTTTTGAAGGTGCTTATCATTAGCGGTAACCAATGTGCTTGGACCTGAGTGCCTCAAATAGAGCATTGAGGACTAACATACTGTCTGTTTTTGGATTTTTAGGGGTGTTGACAAGAAGAAAACTGTAGAACGTCACCAGCTTTATCCTTGAATGTGCTGTTTTAATGTAAACACTTTGTGAGGTGAAAAGTGATATTCTCAAAAGCTGCAGCAGCACAGGGGTCAAATCCAGAACCCAAATCGTGAAGACAGTTTATTGTGGCCTCAGGCCTTTTTACTGCACATAAGGCTGAAGCTGCTTGGATATTTGCATCTGTTTTTAGAAGTAGGTGAGCACAAAGAACATAAACAACGCTGTTAAAAATACCCAGATACCTAAAAAAAAAAGTCACTCTTAACCTTTGTCTGTGATTTTCCCAATGGGACATGGAGGCAGCTGCACACTCAGCTTCCCTCATCCAAAGTTCAATCCGTTTTCAGGAATAAGGTCTTTTGTTAGCTGGACAATTCCCACTCATAACCGACACTCCTCTTAATACACTTTAATGCTGTGTGTACATCTATGAAATTGAGAAAAAGACACTCGATTGGAGCATCCAGAGGTGCTCAGGTCCCTGTTGGCATGGCAACATGCAGAGCAGACCACAGGGGGTGGTTGTTGGGGGGAGGAGGCCAGGCACGGGTGGACTGTTCCATCTCCGTGAAAATAGAAATGAGTGTTTATTCAGAGCATTTAGCTTTATTGGCTGATTGGCCAATTAATGAGATTGAGCCAGCTGTAATCTGCTGAGACTAAAGCGAAAGGGAGAAGAGGCAAATTGCCAGCGAGTGCCTCTGTGTTTGTGTGTGTGCGTGTGTGCGTGTGGATGCCTGCACATCCGTGTGTCTGCTTGCTGGGGGAGCATGCAGCTGCCTGTGTGCAAGTGGTAGTAAATATGAGAGTGATAGACTGAGTGAGAGAGCAGGTTCAGACGCTTGGGTACTTCCTACTATGCGGGCGGATTCATTCATCTTTTCCATCGAGTGAGCCTCCTGTCTCGAGCAACAGCAAAACACACATGCACGGATCTCATATACAAACACACACACACACACACACACACACACACACACACACACCTCTCAACTGCATGAAGTCTCAACCACATGATTTAAGAGAAGAAAAAATACATTATTTTTAACGAGACACACACGCACACACACAACACTGAAAGGTGGGCTAGCTAACGTTCCACCCAACTAATGAATGAATTTAAATGAAATACATTTGAAATAAATATTATAGAACTACCTATATGTACTATGGAGGGAGAGAGAAATGTAGCCTACACTGACAATAATTATTTGGTGTGTATTTTAGTATTAACTAGTATTAGCATTAACACAAACCACAAACTAGCGAATTATAGCGACTAACCATAAAGGTCTGACCAAAAGACTTTTTATCTACTCTTTATAATAATTGTTTTAAAAAATGATCTGTATCAAAGTGGAACACAACCCAGTTTTGGCACTAATTGTATAAAAAAATATGACAATCTAAAAACAAAAGCTGACATATCATCACCACTGCCCACCTGTATCAAAAGCAAAGATGGTTTGAATAATGACCTGCTGACTGGCATGATCTAAAATTGATTAAACATAATGCCTTGCAGGAATACACACAGAGGTGTAAAAAAAAGGGGGGGCACCAGCATGCCCCACCCGTGCAGCTGGTACCCCTTTTACCAGCATGCAAAAAATTGTGATCCATGTGGGATGAAACTAGTTTTACGACAAAACCAAAAGCACATTGGGAACCCTAACCATTTAGAGGAATGCACAGGCCAACTAAATTTCCAGCACATAGGGCAGCCTGTATGACACTTCTGCTCTGAGGGCACCCTAGAGGGCACTTGATCATGTTTTATCTACCATAAGGGCCACCTGAGTCCACCAGTGCTTTACAGTACAATGAGGTCACCATTAACGCAACATTGAGTCTCTGTGGGAACAAGACACCTTTAGGTAGTGTGGGACACACACACACACAGACACACACACATTCAATATTAGTATTGGTAGATTCATCAACAACAACATTGTTTCCATGGTGAAATGACGGCCTCTTCGCGGTTTCAAATCAAACTGCAGCATTCCCCGGAGCCCGCCGATACACTGATGGAGAGCTGCGTCAAATCAGCGAGAACAAAACCGGAATTTAATCAATCTTGCTTTCAAAATAAAAGTACCAAAACACATAAATCATACTTTATAGGCGTTCCTTAACAGCATAATGTTTCATGAGTTTGAGTTTTTATGAGTGATCTGCTGCTCTTTTAAGTGTCCGTCTTAAATATTCTTGGTGGTTTGGGACTGGGTATAAAACTCGTTTTGCTGTTCATCACCAGGGCAAGTCTGTGGGGCACTTGACACACCTCTTTCAGACGAATATAACAAAACAGTAGCCTATCTTTTGTAACATAACATTTTCACAATAAAGAACCAAAGGCTTGTGAATTGTTGTGAATTAGCTAGCCAGTGTTTTCTCAAAGGTGTAGGCCTACCCAGTGTTTGTCCATTGTGATTAGCCTACGTGTGCTGGGATGTCCATTAGACAACTCTGCAGAGGATAAATAGTCTAATGTATAATATGGTAGTAATTCTTGACATTTCCAGGTGTTGACAAACAAAAAAAGACCAGAAACTCAGAGTTTGAACCAGTTTGAACGGGCATTTACTCTGATTGGAAAAGCGATGATTCATGTTGGTACGATCTGTGCATAGTTAAATATTTGCATATTTACACTTTTAGTAACTCTCTTGTTGTTGCAATCTAAATATGTACTTCCAAAGCTTGGACTGAAGTTATCAACTGCGCATTTGATGTTTTTTATGTACATTGTTTCTATGTAAGACATTGTATATGTTTTTTGACCTATGGTGGCAAACTTGGAAAATGCATTAAGTTCATCCTTTCTTATCATATCTTATCAAATAGTAGGCTAAGTATCAAAGGCAAATGTAAAAAAAAGGGTTCCTGTCAGTATTATCAGTATACTGTGATGTTTTTGGAAGTGTATTACAGGTGCATTCATGTGTATGTTGCATATTACAATTTTAAAATTGTTCTCCTGTATTTTACAGTTGTAAGTTTCTCCTCTGAGTTTGCCAGTTTTGCAAACTTATGTATTTAAAAAAAATGATGATTCATAATGCAATTTTAATTCCCATATATTTACACTGTAAATGAAAGACTAATATGTTGCTGCCATTATTTTGTCTTTAAAGCAGAAAAGGGGAACAACATCACAATGCAGTGCACTTTTTTCCCCTGTTTTTCTCATTTGCACATATTTGGTATTGATGCAATCCAAAAGTAACGTAGCCAAGTGACATATAATATTGTTATGCTCGGATCTGACTACATGTCTTACCAGTAATAAACAATAAAATAAGTAATTGCATCGCCACACAACTCTCAGGTAACCCTGACAGGCCATTTTATTTTGAAAAGTGTGAGCGGCAGTGGTCCGCCCTCACTCCGCGTACCTTGACCGCGGACGGCGCTGCTCCGTGGTGTGTTTTTCTGGGAGGAGTGGGGCAGCAGCGGGCACGGAGCCGAGGAGCAGGGGGGAAACAAGAAAACAGCCACAACTAATGGTACAAACCCGGCAGTGTGGGACTCGGACGGAACCACATAGATGAAGTTCCTCGGGAATACCTTTCCTCCGCCGTGTTTTAGGGTGACCCCCTTCGGCTCACACTTTTAATGACCGAGCGAGTCGTGAATAAAGGCAGAGCAGGCGGACACGGCGACATCTAAGGCGCTCCCGGGTCACTAGACACAGCTGCAGCACCGTGCAGATTATTATTATTTGCTCACGGGCTTCTTTTTTTGTTGGTATTTCTTTTGCATGTGCTGAGACTGCGCTTTAGGGGAGGGGGGGACAAGGGCCGAACAGCCGCTCCAAAAGCAGGGACGAGTTAGCTTTTTGTAACAAGCCAGCTTTTGGCCATTGTTGGCGTTTTGTTGCTGACATTAAACCCACTCTCCACCACCGCTGTTTGCACATATGAGCGCTCAGACACAAACAAATACCTCACGCTTTCTTTTGAAGCTTTTTTCCCCCTCGGAGCCTCCTGGTTTTGTCTTCTCGGAGGAAGGGAAGATGTGCGCAGGCGCGTCGGGCTACTCTAAAAAACAACAGTATCTTACAAATATTTCGCCAATGTTTCGCGAGCCGTGCACTCCCTTACCAAAGAGCGGCCACAGTTTGTAGAGCTGAGGCCGAGAAGCTGTGTCTCTCCCTTCAGATTAGTAAACAGTGAAGCTGCTGCACTTGTGTCTCTTTTCCTTTGTTGTTCAGACCAAGACACACTGCTCACAGTTTTTTTTTGAGTCCTCTCTCCCTTCAACCTCTCGCTATTTTAAGTGCTGAAAGTTGGTGGAGCCCCCCAACCCTCCCACGCCCCCCCTTTTTTTCCTTTTTGTAATCCTCCTCCTCATCCCATCCCAAACCCCTCCACAATAAGTGGCACATTGGATCCATGGAGGACCAGGCCCGCATGATGTTGGGTCACATTGGACTGACTGGACTGTCTCCGGAGGACGTGGGCGAACCGGACCTGAACAACATGAGGAAACACCACGGCCTGGGCCAGCCGCAGCAGGACATTGGTGACATCCTCCAGCAGATCATGGCCATCACAGATGAGAGTCTGGATGAGGCCCAGGCCAGGTAATAACACCCGGGGGGCACTTAAGGCCTGAGTTGGAGTTGGATTTTTTTGAGGTGGGGGGGTGTCTGCACGGGGATGGGGGGCGGGAATCGCCATCGTCACAGCATCCCAGCATCCTCTCACGCTTGCATGGTCTTTCACACTGATGATCGCACCCAATAACACAGTGCAATTATGGTAACACCTCCTCCTGCCGCTGGTATGTTTGTGCCCCTCCTCCAACCAACCGTGCATCCCCACCTCTCATCCCACAGGGCTGAATACGAGCCGAGCCAGCTCTGACAGAAAGTGATCTTTCTTTACGAGCATTAAAACAGCCGTCTGGGAGTTTGAACGGAGGGTTTTCACTCCGTTTGACCCCGGATGTTCTGAAAACGTCCCCTGGGACCCAGTACCCCCACCCATCCGCTTTTAATTCACAAACACACAGCTCGTTCATTTCAGTAGATCTTTAGTGGAGCGGTGCTGTTTTGTCTTTAAATTTGAAAATGAAACATCTCTGCCTTTTGTGATGTAACAGAAAGTGCCACTGTTGTGCGTGCATGTGTGGACACGGAGCTGTGTGAGGTGTTTCTGCATGATTGTGCATTCAGTCTCTCCGCTCTTTCTTCTCTGAGTTCAGGTGAATCAGACAGCTATGTGCCCGGGCCTGTTTTCGCTCAGAGACGTAAACAGGTCCGGCTGCTCGTCTGACCCCCCCTGCCGCGTGTCTGCATGATCCGCCGCTGATGGACGTCAGTGCGTGTAACCCGACAGGATGTTGAAGGGTGCCACAGAGCGGCCTGTAATGCTCAATGTGTGTGTCGTGCCTTTTCCACCACAGGAAACACGCTTTAAACTGCCACCGAATGAAGCCCGCCCTCTTCAGCGTCCTGTGCGAGATCAAAGAAAGGACAGGTAAGTCCGCCTCCTGCTCCTCAAGTCTGCCAGTGAAGAAAAAAGGTTGATGTATTCAGTTTAGACATTGAGCCTTAATGACAAGAGATGCCGAGGCCCTGTTCACACGCGTGGGTCTTGAGTGACCACATGTGATTGGATCTCACTGCCCTGCTCTGTATGCAAATAAACATGCATATCTTTACTCTTGCAAAGACTAAACTTGTTCTTGTTCTTGTTCTTGTTCTTAATGGATGGCCTAACAATAACGTTGGCAAAAACACAGATTTTTTACACAAAGAAGGACAGAACGTAATGCATAACATTTACAGAATTTACAGGAAGGCCCAAAGTATTATGAATTAGTTGTAGACAGCTTTTCACAACTTTTATGAAGTCTGGGAATAGAAATCTGTGAATAGAAACGTATAATTTGCATGCGTTTGTGTGCATTCTGACCTCCTTGCTCCATATTTGAAGCACTGCTCGTATTGGGCTGAGCATATTTTAGTTTCTTACATAGAAATTCTCTCCACCTCCTGTATTTTATTTACTGACATGATTTGTGCAGTTTTGTGGTTGAATGCACTTTATTGTAGCTCACTTTGGACAAAAGCGTCATCCAAATGAATGTAATTACAGTGAACTGAATGGAAATCTAGACAGCAGAGTTTCGTGTCTATTTACAGAGGATGTCAGTTGAATAGGCGCCCCTTCAATGTGGCCCAGTACAAACCGCTCCGAGAATGCATCCACATTCGTCCCAGACTACCTTTGGATGTGGTCTGAGTGATCAGATCTCAAGATGTATTGATGGTCACACCTGTGCTGAGAGCTGTCCACCTGTGATTGGATCACCCAAGATGCACGAGGGCCGGAGAGAGATACTGCATATGGACCGAAGCATATAAGCAGATTATTTATTAGCCCGGCTTCTTTTCCCCAGCCTTCATTCATCTATTGCCACATATAGTTAAGATATTGCCTCCCTTTCTCCCTCTCTTGCTCCCGTGCTCAGCTTGTCGTGCTCTTTCGGTGTGTGACAGCATTTTATTTTAAAACTTACCGGCCTCTGCTGAGATTTTTGGTGACGATCTCCTCCGAAAGCACTACTGCGGGAGGAGCGTCATGTAACAACTGACTCTTTCGACTGAGAAATGCACGGGAGCAACAGAGCCGTCTAATCTGGGTGATTAACTTCAGGGATGTGTGCCTGCAGTCAGGATGATGTAATGGTGAGATAAGTCTTAATTGCTGGTGAATTACAGGAATAAACTGATCAGTAGCAGGATGGCTGTTTTATTTATTTGATTTTAACTTAGTCGGATCCCATTGGAAGGAAATCATCACATCAGGGGTTTTATTAAGCGCCTGAATGTACAGTATCGGTCACAAGTGAAACAGAAAAAAGATGTGAAATTCCATGGAAAATATCTCTGAGGAATGCGTCCGAAATGGACATTTCGTAGTACCAGACTCCACTGACAAAAAGAGCAATTTTACTTTGCAGAACATGGCAGTTGTTGGTCTACCGCTACCTCGATCAGTAAGTTTAATTGTGTCATTTTGTGACTTGTGTATTTAAAAAGGTGATTTCAGATTTACCAAAGTCGCATAAGTGAACCGACGAGGCAGCGGTAGACCAGCAGCTGCCGTGTCCTGCAAGTTAAAATCGATGTTTTTGTCAAGGGAGTCTGGTGCCGGAGAGAGAGTGATTTACCTACCCTGTCTGTGGCACTCAAAACCCATTACTTCTTAGTGAAGGTGTAAATCTTTGGAAGCGGGTTACAAATGTATAGTTTCATTTGTTAACCCGTGCTGTAGGCTTTTCCAAAAGTTGGTCAAACGGGAACAAGTCGTGCACATGTCGGGACCCATACTAACCCTTAAGCACTAAACAGGTATGGTTATACCTGTTTAGTATGGTCATTTAATGGTTTGATTTAATGGTCAAATATTTTTTGAGCGCGGCCTTACTATCTTGATGCACACAAGATTTGTATGTGGAAAAAAGTGGGAGACAGCTGCTGTTGTTGCTCCTTCACACTCATTCGACCAATTCCACCTTGCTCAGTAACTGATGGAAGCTCTCCAGAGAAAAGCACATTTTGTTGCACTCTGAAACACATTGAATCTCTGTGGTTTTCTGAGCTTTCAGGCCGTCTTCTATATCTAGATTATTGTGGAAGTTCAGAACATATATCACTCTGTTCTCCCTTTGTCTCGCCCGGGCTTGTGTTGCCTCTCCTCTTTCTGCTGTCATTCTCTCCCTCTCTGTCCGTCCCAAGTTAGAACCATTAAAAATAACTCCCTCACTTAGACAGCGACGGTCCAAAACACTCCTGTTTTCCGAGGATGTGTGCCTCCCGTGGATATATCTGCTCAGTCCTCCGTCATCCGATATCTTACCTCCCTCCTGACTCCTATGGTCATGCTATTCCCCGTACAACTCTCTATTTTTACCGTCCCCATTTCTCCGGGAGTTTTTTTTTCCGAGAGCGTTAACGGGACAGAGGCTAAAGGAAGAAATCGGAGCAAACGACTCGAGACACATAGCCGCAGACTTGGGAGTCGCAGCCGGGGAAACGAAACGAAAATGGGGAGAAGACGATAGCGAGGGAGGGACAGATTGATGGATGAGTTGGAGGGAGAGGCAGTAATGGTTGTGTCTCATGGATTGGCAGGCAGTTGATAATCTCCAGACCCCTGAGTCTTGTCAGCCTTCACTACAATCAGATTCACAGTGGGGGACAGTTTGCCACCCATGGCCTCACAAAGCTGGATTTACTCCGTCAGAGTGCTCTGTTCCACGAGGCGGCAC
>JBCAUF010000134.1:29345797-29358360 GCA_038406115.1 Haemulon aurolineatum
ACAGTTATTCTTGATCATATATTGATCTACATCTTCCCTCATTCAGTCATTGCTCCTCATTCTGCTGCCTCTGAGTCTGGCCTATCTTCTTCAAATCCACGTTTATGCTCAGAATTGATTTCCATATTGTCTTCCTCTTCTGACACATCCTTATCTTCCATTACACGCTGTTTCAATCTCAATGTGTAAATGTGAAGCCGATGCCAGTGGCTGTTTCAGCAACTATCGGTCTGAGGAGCAAAAAGTTTACTGTAGTGTCACTAAAGGTTTCATCACCTTGCTGTGTTTTAACTGTAGCCAGTCTGTTTTCAGGTAGTCTCCACCCTTTTGTAACACTTGAATTCATTTGACACAGGGAAAATGAGTTTATGTTTTTCACAAAAAATAAAGATATGCTCCAGGATAAAAAAAGTCATTTTCTATGAATCAAAATGTTGATCTGGTCATGTGGTTTGAAGTGCCACAATTAGCCGAACAAGCCTTATGGTCTTATGATAGCATACATTTGGCAGTAAAATTCAGCTTGACTGATTGATTTGATATCATGTTTAATAAGAGTCAATTATTTATAACCTGTCCAGATTTCTGTCACCACCTCAATAGAGTAGAAATAACTAACTTTTATGAACATAAACATGACCACGTGTGACAATATTCATAAATGTTCATAAATCATTAAAGCTTCATTGTCCACCTAGCTAACTAAGAAATTAGGCGGCATCTTTGCAAACTCACAGAGATGGTGGGTATCATTTGTTCGAGCGGACGTGATAGATGAGCTCTCTATGGATTTTGCAGTAAAAACCTTTAAGATATAATAAATGGATGCTGTGTTTCTTATCCAATTTGCCAATTCATTGGTTTCAAAATTTGCAAGATTGAATGTGCAAATTAGAGTGTCCATGGATACAATTAGTATTCTCCGTGTTCTCTATAGTTGCAAGGAAAATTCAATGGGTTTTATTTTACGTCATGCCAGGAGACAAGACTAACTTTTGATCAAAACTAATATGGACTTCAGGGGCAGCGCCACAACACCATTGGTGCAAAACCTATAAAACTACACAGGTTTTCATGCCCCCAAACCCCATTCTGTCAGCGTGGATTTTGAAGGCCAAAAAATTTATGTTATTATGTTTTTAACTGTGATTGATTGACTCTGTCTATATCTGTGGTGCTGTCCAATAAACCTTTTTCACAGCAGCCAGTTTGACTTGTCACAGAAAGAAAGGCACAGGTATTACAAGTCTTTCCTATGAAGGGCATACACACTAAAAAACACAAGGTCAATTTTTAACCCAGTGTTTTTTAGTATATCAAACACTACTAGTTTTTTAGGAGTCAGTATATCACAGACACAATACTGGATTAACTTCACCCAGTATTATTGGTGTGTTTTGATCAAGTGTTGATGTTACAGGAGAATTTAATTTAGGATATGACCGTGCATCTTTTAAAGTGTGATGTATATTAATGCTCTGCATGAAGCATACTGTCATGGTTTGGTTATGTTTCCTGTTGTATTTTGTAGTAGTTGTCTTTGTTCTGTTTGAGATTTACCCGTCGTCTTATTCCCGCTCGTTTTGACTGCCCGCACCTACCTTTATGTGCCATACCTGTTTCCTGTTGTCTTGTTTGTCCGTCCCTACCCTCCTGGTGTTTCCCCCGACAATCCGTGTTCTCCTCACTCCCCTCACCTGAGTCTCTTCTCCTTCTCTCCACCTGTTCCTCGTCCCCTCATCTGTGCTTGTATTTAAATCCTGCTTTCTGCTAAGTCCTTGTGAGTGATTAGTCTTTCTGTCCAGTTGGCAAGTTTATGTCATAGTCTTAAAGTCTTGTCTTTTCTAGTTCTTCCTAGTTGCCTTTTGGATGTTTACATACACCTGTTTTAGGATTTTTTTGGGTACCTTTTTATGGATTCATTTATATCATGGTTCACTCATGTTACTTCAGCCTCTCTGCATTTGGGCCCAGCTGCTTCACCACTCTCTCACTGAGACACATACTATTTCACGAGTGCACCTCCAAAGTGAACTGTACTTTACAACAATGCATTTTTATTCCTTAAGTACACTCACATCTATAACTCAAAATAATTTGGAATAGTGCAGCTGCGGTGTGGTAAAAACTGTCAAAACATTTTTAATGGCTCCACCTGGAAATGGATTAAAAGATCAAAATTGGCAAAGTGTAGGAACACGGAAGAAAAATATTACAAAAATTGAACACTATAAAATAAAAACGATGTGAAATGAAATGAGGACAGGTGCTGAGGACAGAAGAGGTCTGCATGCTATGGTAAAAAGAGGAAATACAGCTAGTGCTCACTTTTATAGAGTTAGCCCATTACTGTCAACAGGCTTACGGGTCAATGGGCACATTTGAAATGACAATAAAATAAAGTGCTGGCCTCAAAGTGGTTTGCACAGCACAGTGATAGGAAGGCATGTACTACTTGAATGTGAGCTTTTAGAGACATCTCTGTGTATTTCAGGTTGCCCCTCTGTGTGTGTGTATGTGTGGTTGACTCCTGAGCTTGCAACACTTAAAGCAAGTAACAGGTAAGAAAGTCAGAGGAAGGAGAGAGAAAAACATAGGAATTTGATGTTTAAGAAGAATAAGATGGAATGAAACATAGAAAGATAAGTGAGGTGATAAAAAACTTGCTAAATCAACATAAACAAAGTGATTAAAAGACATGGATTATACTTATCTATAACTCTGAAAGAAAATGTAATTACTGTAATACTGAATACATTAATGCAATCACCAGTAGATGATAAGAGAGACAATAAAAGAGTTGCAAGAAAAAAGATGAACGGCCAAAGAGATGTTAGGTAGGTAGGAGGTAGGTTGTGTGCTGTGGTGAATCATTTGTTTTTTCCCCCATCAGGTCAAGACTGCTGCAGCCCATAATAACAACATAACCATAGGCTGAGTCGATACCTGTGATTAAGAATACCTTAATTGGCATAAACTGGCCTATTCAGAGAGCAAAGGGAGCCTGTGCCTATTAAAAGGGAGTTGAATAATAGATTGTGTAATAGATAAAACTCGCACACCACTTCTTCAGTCTACGTTTTACTTTTTAAATGCTTATCTATACTAATGTTTGCTCATCCACCCACTTATGCCAAATATGTTTGGTCTCTTCCATTTCTGGCTATGTGCGATCTGTTATTATAGGTATAGCAATCAGTGCATGAATTCTTGTTTTTTTCCAGGGCAGATTGCTGTTTTTAAAAAAGGTACAATAGTTGTTGGCGGATGCTTCGTGCTGGAGGCAGTCATTGTTCACGTTGTATTTAGATCTTAGGTAGGTGTAAATGCAATTTATACAGCGTGCTGGCATTTGTACATAACATTAGCATTGATACACATTTTTTTTTGCTAAAATTAAAAATAGGTTGTTGTTCACCTTTAAAGACTGAGAAGGCAGAGAGAGATGTGCCTCGAATTAATGAATTATTAAGAATTTGTCGAAGACACTGTTTCACAAAGTTTACGAAGTTTCTTCTAACTCAAAAACTCATAAAAATCTCAGGTTTTTTTGAAGGAAGTCTGGGGCTGGTTTGTCCTTGCCTCAGATTATTAATGCGCATACTTTGCTCTAGAGGACACAGGTGTGATGTCAATGTGGATAATGAAAATATCAGGTGTACATGCAAAGGAAAGATCAGATTGTTTATCCGACAGATTTTTCATTTTACTACCTGGTGTAAGTGGGGTGAGAGAGTCGCAGCCTAAAGGATCATAGAAGCTGGATATGTATTCAAACTTTGTAAACACAATAATTATTGTTTTAGCAAAAACTAAATTTTTTCAATATCTTTAATTGTTTGTCTGTAATTTAATTTTGTAATTTCTGTCACAACATCTCTAGAACCCAAAGAATAGTAAAAGTGAAGTGAGATAATACTTGTTGAGTTGTCCATAACAGATGAAGTTGTTTGGGTTTATCTGTGAAGCATTTTAATTTCTCTTGGGAACACACATTTCACCATATATAGACTAGGAACATAAATGTGATAATTACAAAGACTTCAGAGATTCTGTTTAGAAACAATATTATTTTATTTTGTATTTTATAGGTATTGTTATATACATGGCATAATTTGTGCTTTTTTATTATCAAGAATAAAACCATAAGGGAACACATCAGAAAATTAAACTTTAAACCAGGATTGAATTGTTCTTTTTTCAGCTGGATATACTGAGAGTTCTATAAAACCAGGAGAGAGGGGGAGGAAAAAGACAGGAAACTAAATAGATAGATAGGTAGATTGATAAATACATAGATTTTTCCAGAGACACTTGCAGATGGTCCACTGAGGGTAGTGTGAACGTTCAGACTGTGATGTGCTTTTACCAACAGCAGCAAAGGCACCTGTGTATCACTTTGTTTTAAAAAAAGAAAGTACGCCTCAGGGCCTTAATCCAGCGAGTCCATACACATACAACCAAATCCTTCCATAATTTCCTCCAGGGGGATTTCTGCCACACAAATTGGATGATTTCCTATGATTCCCAGCCATCGCAGATGTTGGGCACAAGGTTAGCCAGCTCGAGGCCACTCACACTGATCCTCCCATGTGAGTCTGACTGAGTCAAAAATAACCACCAAAATAACACTTTGGACCTTCTTGACTTTTCTTGCTTAGGCTGCAGAACTTTTCAAATGGGGCATTGTGTGAGGGCGGAGGGACATTTTTCCTGATAACAGAGTTTGGCATGGCCAAAGGAGAGTAAAGAGTGAAGTAATAACAAATAAGATGTAGAGACACCATCAAGATATGTCATTTGGTGAGTGATGGGTAAGAGATGAGAGACAAGGTAAGAAGATAAGACATATTTTGAAGTTGACCTGCTAGGAAGAAAATGGAGAATAGTGAGGAGACTGAGCAAGGAGTAATGACAGGTAAAAAATACTGCAGTGGGGAAGAAAGAAGGAGGAGTGTGAGAGCAAAGAGCAGAAATGTCTCTCGGTGACACAGAAAGCAGACATGACTGAGAAGAGAATGGTCTTGGCAAGAAGAGCAGAAAGGTCATGCAAAACGAGTGAAAAAGTCTGACAGAGAAGGAACACATGATGAAGATGTATAATACTCCATAACAAGACCAAAATTGGTCTGGCCTTCACCCGACTGCTGCCACTGCATGACTGGAGGTTTGGCCCCATACCACAAAATGGCTGGTCTGCTATAGCACCCACCTGAGCCTTAATTTAACATTAGACTTGACTCACTTTCCACTTCTTTTCCTAATTTGCATTCTGTCTCTGACAAAAAAAAAGCATCATATGCCCAAGAGACGGAAACCAAAAGATGTGGGAACAGACTGTGAAGGGGAGAAACCCTGCATCTGGTACAGCTGTGATAGTTAGTAGAAAAACGTCTTCTTGTTTAAACCAGTCTAGTGGAAGAAAGCAGATAGAACAATATTTTCCTTTTTTCTTTTTTGACCAGACCAGTGGAAGAAAGTGGGTAGGCAGAATAACATTTTCTTTACCAGTCCAGTGCAAGTAGATGCATAGACAGACCAAAATAACTAGAGCATAGAGAAAAGATAAAGGAGAGCAGCAGCAAAATATGGAGAGATTAAGGTTTACAGATGTTGAAGGGAAAAAGAACAGGACACCAAGAGATTCCTCGAGTAAATAAAAGTAGATGTGAAAAATCCAAAAGTATACCGGGGAAAAAAGCTGGAGAATGCAAGGTTGAATCACAATTATTTGCATTAGTTATCCTATGAAAAGTGGGGTCGGAGAGCATATTCACTATCAGGTGTAGATTAATGTGGAAGGTCACACGTCAACGTTTGGGTTGAGAGACTAGAGGGGGAGGAGGGGGAAGGCCTTTCTGGTATAGATTGGTCCGTTAGCTAGCCTTAGCTTCCCACTAGACTAAACCATTGTCTGATTTACTTGCTAGCTACCCGCAGGGGTAAACCAAGGTCCACACTGATGTCTGTTAGCCAGCTGACCCAGAGTCCTTGTCCGTTTCCCTGCCGGCGAGTTTGCAGTCCATCACCGAATCTGCTTGTCCTAACAAAAGCAGAAGCATGTCTTCCAGGACATTTTGGTCATACAGTGAACACAAAACTCACTTGTATTGTAAGAGAGTTTGCTGTTCTCAAGAAAACCTCCAAAAATAATCCTTGTGACTTTCAGAAACGATCACGGCAGCACTTCAACAATGGCAAAGACAGCCAACAAGACTGAGACTTACATGTTCATGTCCATGAGCAGTTATCATCGGCATCATACCCACCAGCTAACCTTGTTGGCTCTTGCATCCCGCCAAGTCATCTGTCCTCTTGACTAGCATTAGCTACTGACCAATCCATATTAATTTGGTCGATGAGCTGGCAAAAACTTCTCACCAAGCTCTAGTCCATGTTGAGTCAGTCCTTTAGCTGGCTTTAGCGTCAGACCAAGCCACAGTCCATACTGATTTGGTCTGTTGGCAAGCATAAGCTTCCTGCCAAGCTGTAATCCATATATTTCGATTGGTTAACGAACATGAACTTCTCGCCATGCTACAATCCATGTTGATTCAGTCTGTTGGCTAGCATTAGCTTCAAACTCTAATAGTCCACATGTCCCGGGTGTCTGTTGGCCTCCCACTTTCAGCTCCAGAGACAAAAGTTACTGGTGGTTTGGCAGGTAGAGCCTTTCTCAGCCGGGGACAGGTAGAGCTTGCCGTTGGCGCAGGCACAAAGCTCGTACACAGTCTGTTTGGTGTAGGTGGTACCTGCAGGTGCCCCCTCCAGGGGGTCCACAGCACTGCCGAGGGGAATGTTGCCCAGCCTGATGGTGTTGGCGTCTAGAAAGATCTGAGAACATAAAAGAGAAATGATTTTAAAAACTTCGATTTGAGAGCAAAAGAAAGAGCAAATAAAAAGAAAGGAGAGAACAAAGACAATAAAACAATAGAATTATATATAAAACATGAAAATGGATCCACAGAAGTTGATGTTACAGCTGTAGGGGGATGAGATCACATAGATTGTCTTGGTACCTAAAATAATACGCAGAAAAACATAAGAGGAGAAAGTTATGTTTTTGGAAAAATTGAAAAGAAACTGGGGTTGTGGATACAGAGAAAGAGAGAGCACGTTGCCGTAGGGGATGAATATACTCTCTGTGGTCCACTGGGGTTGTCATCAAGAAAGATCTATGGAGACAGGGAGGGAATTTCTATTTAGAACGGGTCTCCTTTGATGAAGAGGCAGAGTGGGAGTGAATGAGGCAGAGGGCAGGATAGGTGAAGAGAAAAGCAAGAGAATCATTTGGAGAGGAGTGAGGGTAAGACAAAGGAGAGACAGACACAAGGGAAAGTGTACAGCAACCAAACCCAACTTTTACACCAGCTAATTTGTTGCAGTATCATATTTATTATCATGGTTTCAAGTGAAAAATCTGCTGTCTAAAAAAAACATATGATATCACAACAAATTTCAAAAACCTGTTTGAACTTCTTTAGAAAATATTTGGAAACGTGTCAGTATTTAAGAAAAAGATATCATTCTTAAGATAAAATCAAGCATATTAAGATAAAACTAGTATCAAAATGGGAAAAGGCCACTGCACTGCATTGGCAAGTAAAAATTTATAGTCATTTTTGCTACACTTGGGCTTCAGTATATAAGTTCAGTTTTCAACTTGAAGTCAAAATATTGGAGAAAAATTGCAAAGAGGTTTTCTTAAACTAGACCTTCAAGGCACTTGGAGGAGTTTCAATCAGAGTGGGCTGATGGCAGCCAATGGATTAAACAAGTCAAGTGCCCAGTCATCTTTATCTTGATTTTGGTGAGAAAAAACAAAAAACAAAAACTGCAATTCACAGACAATCAATGACAAAAGGTCATTCAATAAGGAAGATACAAAAAGCTACACGCACAAAGCGGTCTTGGGGGGCCCTGAAGGCCTTAAATTGACTATGTGTCAGATAGTTTGAGGTAATCTGACTCAATGCAGATTATTTTGGGAACAGGTGCCATTAAATCACAATGTCAACCGAAGGATGTGTATGATATTTCAGCTTGTACAAGGAACAAACGCCTACAAACTCTACCTTCATTTAACTGGGAATCATCTTGAGACATGGCAAAAACGGCAGAATGTAGACTAGTTATCACATAACACAGAGTGGGAGGAGTGGACGGTCATTGTGGGGCTCTCTGATGGGTCATGGCAAGGAGAAGCATCCAGAACAGAGCAAATGTGAGAAAAGCAGCGGCGAACTAAAATGACTGTTACTTTATTAAGTTGAGGCAACTGTGAATGAGAATGAGAGACTGTCTTAAAAAAGATGGACAACTAATAAAAGAGAGAGATGAAGAGGAGTATGGACAGAGACCCTGATTGGATCATCTCTCCTCCTTTCTACCCCCCTCACCACCCCCAATCCCTCCTGACACTTACTTCTCCCTTCATTCCTTCAGTCTACTCATCTCATCTTCAGACTGATACAAGCTGAGTATCAAGCGAGAATCATTACACAATCTTGGTTTCTATTGACTTCTTTGCCTGCTTATTTATTTACTCTTCAATCTTCAGTGCTCAAGAAAGTACTGCTCTCTTGCTTTCCCTCCCTCTCTCACTCACTCACATATACACCCCAAGGCCGGACGATAATCTCAGCAGACATCCGTATCCCCATTATCCATGTTCTTCATTTTAGAAATGAGGAGAGGGGAAGTGAAAAAGGGTGTGGAAAATAGAGTGCAAAATGACAGAGGGAAAAGAGAGGAAAAAGAGAGGGGGATGAGATGGAGTAAGATGAAAGGATGAGAGGAGAACGGCTGAGAGAAAATCCTCAAATCAGAAGTGGTTTGAGGAGGACGGGGGATATAAAGAGAGGAAGATAAGATGAACGAAAGAAAAAAGGAGAAGAGAGGAATGAGGGATTCAGATACCAGCGAGGAACCAATTAGTATAACTAATGATTTCACATTGGCTGACGGGGCAAATCTCGATCTGTATAAACAACATCCACACATACTGTACAACACACACACACACACACACTGCATGATTGAGCAGAGCAGAGGTATGCTCATGTTGCCTTTAGATATCTGTGCAACTAAAAGAAGTGCATCTATTAGCCATTGACCCGGAGACAGAGAGGCAGTTAACCAGAGCAGTTAGAACAGACTGAGGTGACCTTAAAGATGGTGTCATTCACACAGTAAGATACTCAAACTCTGCAAGGTCTCCTGTATTATTACTTTTTTACTCTCATACCTAAAGGGTTAAATATGTATATAAGACGTTTGTTTATTTAATTGGCTGATAAATAGATAATCAGAAAAATGCCCAGTCTTTTTCCATGTAGATTGAAGATGACGATTTATACTACTGAGGAGGGTGATATGAGGTATGATAGTAGGTGCTAATCCTTGGTTTTGAATTTTGTTGTGCACACATTTTCCAGAGGGGATTAACGTCATCAATCAAATGCAGTATTGAAATCATTCAAAGTCCCCTTGGAAGAGAATTCCTTTTTTGTCCAAAAGGCACATCACCTAATTTTCATTGATGGTAAGCACATATAGCCTTAGTGGTAAAAAAGGAAACGACAAGCACCTAATGTTTTGACTGTTTTTGTGCATTTTGTGATATTTAACATGAATGGACTGGTAAAAGTGTTTCAGAAGGATAGATGAATGACTTAAATGGGGGGCTACTTGCCCTGATGACTACAGTATGATTTTCCTGAACAATGCAGATGTGATCGGTGCAAAGTTAACAGTTAAGAATGACAGCCATATGTCTGCTGGCCACACCTTACACAGTAAGTCAGAACTTAGTTCTCAGCTGTTAAAAAATAAATAAATCTTCTAAGCAAAAAGCCAAAGAGGCAGCATGGTGAGCCTCTTTGAAGTCACTGTGCCCGGCGAGCTCATTAGCCCACCAGTCCCATTGGTTTTAAGACATACAGTAATACCGTAATATTGACAACAGGACACTACAAGAGGTACAGAAAAACGAATACGTGCACTTCTCTTTCCGTGTGCTGGGCAAAGGAAAATACCACACTACATCTCTAAATGTCAAGGTATGGCTTTAACAGGTCCCTGGTGCACACCTGTCATCTTCCCTTTGGCTCCCCAATAAAAGCTGCCAGTGCTCAGTTACAGCCTTACAGAGGAAAGGACTCAGTCACGGTTGGCAACATATCCCCAATCTAATTCCAACAGCCAGCTTGGCATAGCAACGAAAACCTAAAATGAACTCGGGCATGGCAATGGAAACACGAAGAGAGTTGGGTGCATGTTTATGTGAGGAAATGCCAGTGAAATTACTGGTTTCTCTTCCGTAACATTGGAAACATCATGGCAACAAACTGAGAGAAGGTGAGGAGACAGGGGGTTGGGGGTGGGGGGGACAGTAGGCACTGAGAGACAAGCAAGGAAGGAGGGAGAGGATGTTGATTATGAGATTGGAAAGAGGAGAAGGAGATTAGAAGGTAGAGATGGCGGCTTACACGGAGGGACGAGAGAGGAAGAGATCAATAGGAGGCAATTGAGTGGTGAGAGGATGACGGCTGGAATGGGGTGAGGGAAATGGATAGATGTGGGGTAACAGGAAATTAGGAGAAGCAGGGGAGAGGTGGTGGATGGACAGAGAGATGGACGGATGGAAAGAAGGGAGGAAAATAGAGGAAGGGGAGTGGAAGTCATTTGTTGTAGCTTAAGGTCGGATTAGCGCTGACATTCATCCCAAATGAAAGTGTCTGTAAGTATTGGGTCGGCCTGTTGTTATCAGTGTGTGAAAGTCTGTACACGTGAGTGTTCAGGAGTGAGTCTGTGTGTAAGGACATGTGGCTGTGAATATAATGTTGCCTGTGAATCGTTATGAAGGAGTGCTCATGTGAACAAGTGGATTTTCACTGCACATATTCGGCAACATGCATGCATTATGTGTGTGTCTGCATATGTTTGTATGATTACATTTACATGCCTTTCATCTCTGTATATCTGTATATCAAAAGAAGGAAGGCCCCTTTCTTCTCCATACTGTACCTAAAACATTGATCGAAGCCAAAACAACTAAATAACCTATTTGATAAATGAAATGCATGAAAATGTAAAACAATACAATACAATAGAGGTCAATATACTCACTAATGAAACACACAAATGATGAGTGGGGGGGTGGGGGCAGCCTGAAATGTCTGTGTGCATAATGGGCTGAAACTTTATGAGAAAGGTATCAACTGTCGGTTGACCAGGCGGGACAGGGGGTGGAGGACGCCATGGCAACTCTTATGGGTAAGGTTTTGGGACACCTGGAGTGCACTAAGACACATGTTCGGGCGTCCTTTATTGACTTTTCATCAGCTTTTAATTGTATGCAGCCTCAAATCCTCGCTACCAGGCTCTCTGAAATTCTAGACACCAATGCTGGTGCTATTGGATGGTTGATGGGGTGGCTGACCAAGACAGAGCAGAGAGTTTGTGTCAACAACACTTTGTCCAAAGCTCTGATGTGCTCCACTGGTTCACCTCAGGGGTGTGTTTTGTCACCCTTATTATTCATTTTGTATACAAACTGCTGTCGCAGTACATATGAGTCATCATTCATTATAATGATTCAGTGATCCTTAGTCTCCTGCAGGACCATGAGGTGGGCCACAGTCTTATCTTGGATAGATTTTGTTGATTTGTGCGAGGAGTCATTTCTGCAACTCAATGTTAGTAAGACTAAAAATATGCTGTTTGCTTTTCGTAGAAACCCTCCTACCATGCCACTAAAGATTATAAAGGGGTCTTCAGTTGAGACAGTCAGCCAGTATAAGTACCTTGGGTCTATTCTGGATGATAGGCTGACCTTTGAGGCCAGAACAAAGATAGAATCTGCAAGAAGGTCAACCAAAGATTGTTTTATTTAAGAAAGCTGAGGACTTTTCAAGCAGAGAGCTCCCTCATGAGAATGTTTTATTCATCTTTTGTTGAGTTTGTACTCACATTTTCAACAATCTGTTGGTTTGGCATCCTCAGCCTAGTAAATAAAAACAGAATAAAAAGTGTCCTAGGTCAGGTCTATCAAGTCAGGTGTGTTCGGCGGGCCAAGGCCATATTGGCAGATCCTGAGCATTCGCTGAACAAGGAGTTTAGGCTATTGCCATCTGGAAGGAGGCTGTCCTTTTGTAGGAAAGCCAAGTTGAGTAGATACCTGAGATCATTTGTCCCATCAGCTGTTAAATGTTTGCTGTAGATGATGATTTGGTGTTTTGGTACTTTTTAGGCAATCATTTTTTTATATGTATTCTGGTATTTTTTGTATTTGTCATGTGTTAACTTATGATGTATTCCTGATGTATTCTATTACATCAGGATCCTATTCTATAATCTATTTATTATTACTTTATGTGTTCTATCTTGTGTGTTGATTGTGCCAACCGCTGCTGTATACCAAATTGCCCCTTGGGGGACATTAAAGCTTAATCAATTAATCAATCTGTATCTGTACTAAAATAATGGGAACGCCTTACAATAGAAAAACACTTCAAACAGGAAAATCTAAACCTCCCTGACTGTCCCAAGACACTTTACTG
>JBCAUF010000134.1:29391875-29403307 GCA_038406115.1 Haemulon aurolineatum
AGAAACTCTTACATTTCAGAAATAATTGAAACTAAAACAGGTTTGCTATTACAGTGCCCTGGTGAATGCAATGTATAGCCGCCATGTTAAACAAGTGAATACTGAATGAATAAATTGGTGGAATTGCATTAAACATTTGAGAATTTGGGGGGTGGGGTATGAATAAACCTTTATTGAGTGCATGGCTTTCTAAAACAGTGGACACACTGTTCAACCTTTGACCTACAAAACATGATTTTTCTCGCCGAAAACTGCAGTCAGACATAATTACCTGGTAAAATTTACCAAGATGGTGAGACAATCAGTAGGGTGTAAACATGAACTTGAGAAGCCAGTGTGGCCAATGCGTAAATGAATAAAATGTTAAATGGCAATAGCTCTGGTGTTTTGGAAGGTTTTTGTCACTCACATACACCCACTCACACACCGATGGCAGTGAGCTGCCATGCAGGGTGCCACCCTGACCATCAGGGGCAAATTTGGGTTAAGTGTCTTACCAAAGGACACTATGTCAAGTGGACAGGAGATAGGGATCAAACAACTGACCCTGTGATCAGTGGATGTCTCGCTCCTCCTCACATCCTTAGCCACAGCCACCACCCCAGCTGGGTTACAGACAACTGTGAATTAATTTGTAAATTCAACAATATCATCGTCATTAACCTCTGTCACTGTATTTACACTCACTCCCACCAAGCAGCATCCTCATTTCTCTGATGTATGGGTTATTTCACTGTGCAGTTACTGTACAAAAGAGAACATAAAAAATCGATATTTCCGGAGGTCAAGCACACATCCTCTCTCAAATCAGCTTCACATTGGACACAATCACAATTTTGGGTGTCAAAGTTCAATCAGATTAAACTCTGGAGCTAAGTGAAGGAGGCAGGTCATTTTTTTGGGAGGCAAAAATACCCTGTTCCATGGAGAAATGAATGGGAAGCAAATTTCTTGTATCAGTAAACTGTAAGACCTTCAGTATCAGAACAGACACTTGCACACATGCCCATCCTTATAAGTGAAGATTTTTTGAGGAAACTTAACGAGTTCTTGCTAACCTTGACAAGATCAAGAGGAAGCATCCTGACAAGAAATACTGCATTTTAATGCACAACCCTGTGTTGAAGAATGATAAATAAATTAACTTTGTTCCTTGTATTCATATATAATATGAAACTACAGTGAATAAAGCAGATTGATGTCTCAGTTAAAATATTCCTTTCTTAAGATTTTGCTTTTCTTTGCCACATCTCTAATACCTAGATCTAATAGAGATATATAAGCTCTGCAAAAAAATAATTACCAGCGTCTGTGTAGAAAATGGTGTCTGTATTCTTCGTGTATCAAGACTAATTTCATATCTAGCTCCATATCTGAACAACTTACCGTTGTCCCCAGCCCACTTTTTATCCGATAGTACCCTTTCTAAATAAAATCCTTTCCCATGCCCCTGAGCCTGACAGGACTCCGAGTTCTTCTGCAGTCCTCTTTAACTTTCTCGGATGGAAGAATAGATAGATACATGGAAATAGAGCGAGGAATGGGGGGGAAGGGGCACAGAGCACAAATCCTTCTCTGATGCCCTTGCCTGTGTTAGGGCTAACTCTCCCCAGGGAGGCTTCTCATGACCCTAGGACTTGGATAGACGAGAAGGAGGCACAGAGGGAGGGATAAGAGGATGAAAGAGTGGATAGAAACCAGGAGATATTGACTGTGCAGCAGCTTGTTTCTCTCTGCTGTGGAGCCAAGCATCAGATGAAGTTAGAGACCTGAGGTAACCCATGTCCGCTATCATCAGCGCAGTGTGACTGTGTGACTCCTCAAACTTTCTGGTCAATTAATTGTTGATTGATTTTTGTGTGTCTGTCAAAGTGGTGCTTGTTTCTTACAGTTCCCATGGTGCAGGTGCAGCCAGAAGTTGTAGATTATGCTGATTATGCATATGGTGGTCAGGATTACTGCAGTACTTTAACTATGACCCCTTTCCATCAATTAACCTGCTCCCAGAGGATGGTCCCTGCTGCAGTCTTCCCCAAGTCTTCTCCACTTGACTTCCTTGGAGGGTTTGGAAGGTGCATTGTTGTCTCCTTATTTAATGTCATCCTTTGGAGACCCTTTGGCCAGTAACTGTGTTAAAGGGCAAGACAAATAAACATGACTATATTTCCTATTTGACCTTTCTCCGTTTCTAAACTTTTGGAGACCTCAGCACATGAGATAACCTCCAGTGATATCTGTTAGAAAATGTGAAGGTTGCTGTTTCATACAAGAAGAGGATGCAGTGCGAAGAGAAACACAAGGATACACACCAAATGTTTTGACTGCGCAGCAACTTGTAAATGGGGGTCTATATATCCATGTATGGGAATTGATAAGATTTTATTGATATCAATGCCATTATCTATTCTGATTATCGATCCGATTCTTTATGGATGCTCTAATCGATTCCTGTGGATTTTCTGTGTAGAAAAAGTAGGCCTTACAGGTTAAAATTCTGACTCACTTAGAAATTCCAACATTCGTGTACAACTTGACCGCACCAAATCCACCAGCCCACCTGGAAAACTCCTGTTACCCCCAATGGCCAGTCCACCCTTGTTAGCCTCATTAATCATAAAGGCAAATGATGTCAGTACATTGAACCAATTGGAACTGGTTCTCAACTGGAACAGGTTCTTGATTCCCATCCCCATCCACGTATTGGTAATGAAGTTGTAGGTAACACATTTTTTAGAAAAAATATTACGTACTGATATTGCAATTTTGCATTAGCTTTCCTCCAGAGAGGAGAACAACATCCTACAACTTCATCGGCAGAAAATCTGAAGAGAAATATACTATTACTGCCTATGCTGCTTGATGGACAAGCGGTCAGTGGGAAATGTAGTTGAAAAAACATCAAAGATAGGCACGAAAGAGAGAACCTTGGGGATTAAGACCTAGAAAGAACTAAAATAGGATTTAAATTAAAAGTATGCAGATTACTGTTAGTCCATCAACGCTGTCTGGCTGCCTGACTGTCTGACTGTCAATCTAGCTTTCTAGCCATTCATCCATCTGTTTTGCTGTCCTTCCTTTTTTTGCAGGCTGATTGAAGTTCTTCTCTCTTTACCACAATCTCTGTTGACACCTTTGGCAGTTTGCTGTCACTGTTTACTGAATGATTTCAGAACTTATGTCATTCATTTTTCTCCAAATACCTAACCCACATTCTCATTTTCTTACCACATCTCAAGTGTATTTCAGTGTGACACCCTCTTCTGTCCTCTCTACCCTCTAATTCTCCTCTCAAACATGTAGTGACAAAAGTAAGGTCCATTCTTGCAACAATAACAACAAACACCCACAAAGTCTTATCTTATCATCTCTTTGACAAAAATCACAGCAACACACGACAATCACAGATGACACAGTACCTCAAAGATAACTGGCAAAATGTATAAATGTCTTTTTATGGCTTGATTTGGTCAAAATGCATGACTGGTAAAAATATGATTTTCAAATTTCCTGAAACCAGATTCCTTTGTATCGTTTTACTAATCTACTTATGGTATAAATACAAAATCACTGATTGGTGATGCAATACAAATGTCATTGATGTGAAAAATATCAGGATGTAATGCATGTAAGAAGCCATTACTTAGAATACTCGTTTATCAACTGCTATAATTCAGTTCTGAACAAAGACACGGGTCTAAGGCCAGCAGTGATATGTCAAACCAGAGACTGTTCTTGACTTTGTAGGCATTTAACAAGATTTTGTGTGGCTACGTATGGTTTACATGTGAGAATGTGGCCAATTTGATACAGATATGTCTGTGTTAGTGTCTACAAAAGAGATAGGTCATGATTTCAATACACTGTATATAGCTTACTGTAGTAGTTTAATTACTGCCCCCATGTCCAACTGCGTGTTGTCTGTTGTGTGTTTTGTTCTTGTACAGTGTTTATATTTGTGTACCTTTTTATTTACATGGTCTATGTTGCTAGTTTTTCTCTACCACTGTATACTATGTACATTATTGTTTCCTACCTCCATTTTTCACTACCCAATTTGCTGCTGCAACACTGTTAATTTCCCCATTGTGGGACAATTAAAGGAATATCTTATATTACACACTGTCAAAGGAGTGATGTTTATATTAAGACAAAGGGTGGGTGGCACCATGGATAACATCTTCTATAATAGCATATTGCATATCAATAGTAATGATAAGATTTTGATTCATTCATGTAAACATGAGACATACAGTAAACTTACTGGCAATGCCTGTCTTTTTTTCTAATTCATAGTCAGATCACCTAAACCTACCTGAGACAGAAAATCACACTATATCTTCATGGACAATCTGTCCTCCATTTTGCCTTGTGTATTTCCAGTAAATACTGTCTTCCTTGCATTTGAGAACTTGTCTACCTAATACTGCATTCAAACTGTTGTGGTTTCTGTAGCTATAGTGCTGCCTCAGCCACATGCTGAGCTGATAATGAAAAGCAGTTCTGTTATCAGAGTGACTTGGTGGAGTTGCTGCTTCTATCAGTAAACTGTACAAGCTACAACAACAACAAAAAAAAAATTAAGAAACTCACAGCTTATGTGCTCCGCAAACATCCACTACCAACTTTTCTACAGCTACTTCCTCCATTTTCCGTCGGCTTGCTGTAGTTGTTGTTGGCTGCCGACATGTTGTCAATCCCTGCTTCTTTTTTCGTGTTATTTAGTCAGTCACTGTCATGAATGCCTCTCTAAGATGTTGAACCACGCTGCTTAAAATGATGCCAGGCACAGCGTTTTCTTTTTTTTTTTTTTTCTTTCAACAAAGCGTCTGCTTTCTGTCTGAATCCCAGCCGCTCCTCATACACTTTAAAGTGGAAAAGCAGTTTGAAAAAAGTCGGAATAGTGTGAACATGGCTTACAGTGGCCATCACACCAGAAGCTTTGAAAAGGCACGGCGTATCGTTCCTGGAGTGTTCTCTGGGAAGCAGACTGCTGAACATTTCTGTGCTGCTAGCATAATGCAGTTTTAGCGCTGTGTGTTATGCATTCATGTCTCTTTAGCTTCAGACACATCCGCTTTCCACGGCAAGGCTCCTGGAGAGTTTTTGAATAACACTGACAGAAATCTTCACCACATCCCACTCTGGTCCCTGTGAATGGCACGCTGCCCGACTTCAAGCATACCTGTAGTTACGTCTGCTTTGGACAGTCACACAGGGAATGCAAATGCTGCCATATTTACTCTTATACTTTATAAGATCCTGGAGCTGAAAAAAAGGACTGGAGTGGTGTCTGAGTCCTTTACCTGCCAAGTGCCTGTCTTCCACTTGCCATCAAGTTTGTTTGTCCAAATATAACTTGACAAGTGTCTGATACATATTTCATTTAGTTGTTTCAGTCTCCTGCTCATTGTATCTCCAGCATACATTGAGGCCAAATTACTTACAACTGACCATGTGTAACAGTTGAAAGCAATTAATGAGTAATGTAGCTAATAAATGCCGAATGTAAGGTGCAGATTGACCTATACATTATCTCCCTTTATAGAAATTGCTCGACCCGCACTTCATCATGCAAAGTGTGTACCATCTATCTTTCTTTGTTTCCCTCTTTTCCTCTCTCCCTCGCTCACTGTTAAACTGTAAGATAGATCATTAGCTTTAAATGGACTTCAATCCGCTCATTACATGTCCCATTTACCTTCACTGCATAACGCTCTACTTTTCATAACGAGTCAGTAAAAGAGGGGGAGACAGGGGGCAGAAAGAAGGACTGCACATGTGGGAAGGTCTAGACAGAATGAGAACAAGAGAGACAGAAGTGTCTACGTGAACGAAAGCACTAGTCAACAAGAGAGGGTTAGGAGGTGGAGAGATGAGGACAAAGATTTAATGAGAAAAAAGACAGATAGAAAGAAAGATATAAAGTTCCAACAGAAAAGAGATTACAAGAAAAGTATCTGCAAAAAGAATTTGCAAAAAGGGAAGAGAACATGCATTTTCTTTTTGTCAATACAGTCTCTACAAATAGTGTAAAATATCTACTCATACTGAATATGCTTCAATTGAAAACGGAAAAAAATGATCATGATGATGACTAGGCCCCGGTCCGTTATTCCTTTCCCTACCATTTAACAGCTAATGACTGACGACAGAGGGGGGGAACTATTTCAAGCATGTAATCGCCTTTTTATCAGTGTTATTTTTCTGTGGTTTTCATTAACCCCGCAGTAGGTGATGCAGCGGAGACATCAGTACAATGGGTGTGTTTGTGCACTTTAATTGGTGAGTTGTGCTTAATGCGTACTAGTAAGTACTTTTATGCTAGTTTTCACAGTTGGCATGTATTTTTCTTCTTATGTGTGTGTCAATGCATGTTTTAATAGATATTTGTTTTCTCTATTCAGATACAGTATTAATGCTGTGAAGTGGTGACAGTCCTGCTTGTGACGAGAGGATCAATACAGGCATGACTGATGCATTAAGTGCTTTTTAACAACAACAATAATTTATTTTATGTCACTCCACAAAAGTGTTAGTGACATTTAATTTGTTAACTCTGATGAAAAAACAATAAAAGACATTTGCTGAGTTGAATTCATAGCAGTCACTGGGAAGCCTCCTTTTCTCTATCTTCACCCAAGGCCTTCACCACAGGTTTCATCGACATGCTTATCTGCACTGACCCGTCCATTGACCCAATGTTCTCACTCCTCCTCCTCTCTGTATCTTTCCTTCCCCACCTCATCCTACACCTCCCTCTTCTCACTTCTCCGTTCCTTCAGCTAACTCCCTCCAGTTCACCCACTCATCAAAATGCCTCCCTCCTCCTTTGATCCCTCAGCATGTATGAGGTCCTATTTCCTCTTCGACCCGTTCCACTTTGCTTTAAACCATTCTTTTGTCTCTCTCTGTCGATCTGTCTCGTACCTCTGCATCAAGCAATTTCAGTGTCTCTGTTTCTGATTCAATTTCTATTTCTATTTCTATTCCATTTCATTTTCTTCAAAGGTTAGAAAGGGGGGATACTGAGAAAAGAGAGAGAATTAAGACACTTTGACAAAGGCCCAAGTGTGGATTCAGACTCAGGATTTGAGAATCACGTTATTGTGATCAATGAGCAAAAGTCTTACTTCCCATTCTCTTCAATGAGCCGGCTATATGCAAAACATGGAGAATGAGATTTAAAGTCACGTGAATACATTATCTGAAGGAATAACGAAAGGAGACAGCCTTGGTTCAGGCAAAGCGTACCATGACAAACAACCACACGAGTGAGTTAAACTTCTGCATCAACTTGTGCAGGCAATTTGCTCAATGCAATAAAGTGAAAAGATTATTAGCTTTAATGAGGACTATAACGGTGTCTGTACATGTTTTAGAGAAAAAGAAGCCATCAATAGAGCTGCCATGCTTTAATGCAAACTGATTAATTGGTAAAGACATTAAATGCTTATGAAGACCATTAAGTATAACAGTCTTACAATTCCACAAACATTGTCCAACAACACTCACTGCTTTGTTTAAAAGCCAGTCAATAAACCCACACAAATAATGCTGTTTGTTACGTAACAACTGGCCCTACAGTTTTGGTTCAACATTTCAAACTTCATATTTTCCACTTGTCTAAAAAGACAGCAAGGAAGCAAAATGCCTACTTTGCACACCATGAATGCACTCATATTTTTGCTGTATGCCATTATCTGCTGCCGCCGCGACAACTCAATCTCCCTGCAGGAGACCAGTTCGATTTAATCTATTCTTCTATACACTAACTTCCATCCCCTCCGCATGAACTTTTTTTCCTCTGTCATCCTCCCATGCCCTCTATCTTCTTTTTCTTCCATCTTTTGATTGTCATCTTCATCACCCCTGCCCCAGCCCTGCTTCGTCTCCCTCTATCCAGTCAATTATATCTCTTCTCGCCTTCTCCTCTTTTTCCCATGTACAGAGCCTTTCACACATCCTGGGTTTCAACCATGCCTTATCACTCCTTCCACTCCCCCTCTGTTTCTTTCACCATCTCTTTCCCGTCATTACCCTCTGTTTGTGTTTTCCTCCCTGGCCAAAAGCCACTTCAGCTAAACGCTGTCTAATAATATCCGAATGAGGCTGAGACACTAATACAGCGTACATGCGCCCGAAAGACACCCAGAGAACACTTCAGGAGAGGGGACGAGGAGACGACAAGGCGGTGACAGGGGAACCGGCAGTCTGAGTGGATTGACACTGGAGGCAATGTTAGATCAGACTGAGCTGAGGAGGCCTGTGCTGCATAAGCGTTATTGAGGAACCGCATGTGGTGACAAGTGCTTAGTTTCATTCATTTTTTTTTTTCTTTTTTTTACCCTATTTGTAAAAAAAAAAAGATAAATCATAATCTTCCATCAGTTAGCATCTTGAAAAAAAACCCTTCCCTCATGAGCTCACATCAGATTCAAACAACTTGGTCTGGTGCAAACTGTGTTCTTTATATAATTCAAACAACAGCTACAGAGGTTATACACTCCACTCCACGTGTAAAGTAAAAGGGGAACGAACACCCTCCATTACACTTCTTCAAGTGCATGTATCAGACGAGGGCTCCACATGGTTACAGCGTGACCCTTGTACTCTGTACCCTGGAGGGATTTTGTTCCCTCTCTCAGGTCTGTCAGACTGCCAATCACCAGCACTACCTCTTTCCGCAGTGAGCTGATTAAACAGTGTACCGCAGGACTGGCTAGTCGTCTAACTCCGCAGCTTAAACTTGCACGTAACACATTTTCCCCTAAATTGTTATTTGTGGTGTTACTATCTTAGTAATTATTCACAAGAACACACACTTCATAAATATTCTACCACAACTAAAATATTAACAACAGGAACTTGTAAAGTGAACCAATGTGCCAGACTGCTTGTCTGACACACACACACACACTCAAAATAATTCAGAGTACTTACTTTAGGTCCTGAAAGGGTTCTGCCCTCACATGTGATGTCTCTACGGAGTGGCTAAACACGACGCCTTCGTTCCCTGTGGAGAGGGTTAAGAGGGGATGAAAGGAAGGAAAAGAAAACAAATCTTTCGTGTTTGTCTTGTGTGTTGTGAGAGCCTGCACAATATTGCATCATCATCATAGACTCATAGGCATCATAGAGCCGAGGCAGGCACTTGAAATGCACAACACAATGCTCAGATCTTCCATGTGTCATACAAATTATGTTCAATTAAGATGATTTTTCCAGTTGCAATAAATATATTTGCTCGTAGTACGTAGTATGAAAATTAAGAGGATGGGGAACAGGGTGGTGTGAGACTTTAACATTGGACACAGGAGTTTATGTCCTGTCCACACCTGACCTTAACACTTTTGTTTAAAGCATACACCGATTCTTTATATTCTTGTGTTTATGTTTTTGATATGTTAATAAAACTCTCACCCAGATGCCATTACATTACACCCCCCCCAAAACATATTTTATCAATGAAAAATAGTTGCATGCACTATAAACATAATTGCCCCGTAGAAGAGGTTGGCTCTGATATAGTGCCGTGTTTAACCCCCCATGTACAGCAAGCACCTCTGCTTTAGCCTGCAGCCCCGAACAGATGCTTGGGGAAAGTGCCGGTCACGGCTCCTGCTGAGACTGTAGAACGCATGTTGGAAACTCAGTACTGCTACAAATCTAATGCTGTACGGGGCGATGTTGCCCATTGGCAGGCTCACAGATAACAAACAGCTATTTAAATTGTTGTTTGAAAATGAAACAGCAAAACGTGTGCCTGTAGCTCCAAAGGGCTTAAACTTTGGAGGGCGCTGTCGTAGCATTTGTCAACTGAAACCCTGGTTTATTCCAAGGCCAACTCAACACTGCACATGTACATTTCTGTGCAACCGCCGACAGAAAGAAAGAAGAAAAAATAAACGAAGAAACGCTCCCTGTTCTGTGTGTTCAATGTGGAGATGGCAGTGTATGTTGCTGCACTTGATTGCAACTCAACACAATGACATTTCTCACTTTGTCAACCATACGCCATGTTTGTTCCAGCTTCTGAATACGTTTCACCTCTATATTTACAGTGGTCTGAGTTATTCTGCTGAGCTCTCTGCTGTGTACATGAAAGGTTTATGAGCTTGTCATAGCTTGTTGGGTGGCACCTGTCCTGGTGCACAATACCCGGGAAGTGTTTTCAAAGCAGAGCCAGTGCATTGGAACCATCACAATTCACATTGGGTTTATATTTTCACACATGGATATTAAGCCCACTAGTATCACACCTCACTAGCCGCCACAGCACTGGCTCACATGGGCTGATTCTCATAAATGGCATGCTTGCATGCAAACTCCTACATGAGATATGCTGTCTTTGCTGTGCACTTCATGCTGCTGCAGATGTGTGGAGGCTCTGTTTGATAGAACTCGTAACCATTTAACCCATATTGCATAAATTAGTTTATTTTATGTAAACAAAGAAAAGTTATATTTGTTTCACAGCTATTCCACAATACATTCTTGGTATTCTTAAACTCTAACAAATGTGTAAAATGTATTTCTAGTCTTTTTCTATCTTGGCATGTTACTGTCATTTGCAGATCAGTTGAAAAGTGGGAAATCTGTATTGTGTTGCCCATGTGCAAGCACAAAATAGAGACCCACCCATCCATAGAAATCCTGCTCCACAGCGGTACTAGAAGTCAAAAAGTCCACAGAGAACCTTTACACACACTGTACTGTACTCTTTTATGTGAACGCCTACCTGTAACTCTAAGTTTCTCTGTGCCAATGCTGATCTCCTCTTCATCCGCAGAGAACAGAACCCTCTCTCCATCCGTGCTCCTCACTTCAAACCTCTGACACTGGGCCTCCACCATTTCTGAACCTGAGAAAGAGAAAGAGAGAAAGAGCGAGGCACTGGGTTAAACTTTGGCAGCGCATGAAATGTACCATCTGGTGTATGGTTTCATCCAAGCTCCTTAAAGAAACATTAGTGCATGAAGGTTTAGCTTTAACAACCACAGAGGGATTTGAACTCTCAACCGCAGCATCTCTGATGTCTGTCTTGCTGTGAGACCAGGGCAATATCAATACAGATACTGGGGCAACTAAAGTGATCCGTGCTGAAATGATTTGTCATCAGAGGGAGCACATAAAAAAAAAAAAATGTCTATGAAACAATGTCCCACTTAGCCTGGATAATCCACAAAGCTGTGCTGGAACTACTTTCCACTGAAAAAAAGTCCCAGTAAAACTTGAGAACATTTCCCTTTATGACTTTGCCTCGAGGACAAAAAATATCCTTTGAAGAGAAATGTGGGATGTGACAAAGCAAATTTAAAATATGTTGAATACAACACTTTAAAAACTTTGGACGAATGACACAGAATGACACAGCTCCTACAGTAACTTGTGTGAAAATATTCCATTCCTGTACAACAGTAATAAACATATTT
>JBCAUF010000134.1:29493605-29503773 GCA_038406115.1 Haemulon aurolineatum
TAACAGGCTATGACAAAAAACAACTACCAGTGGTGGAAAATAACATTTACTTGCGTCCTGTAATTGAGTTGAATTTACCTCCATGACACTAGCCTACAATTCAGAGGCAAATATAAATTCTACTGCACGACATTCTATTCATTTAGCGACTAGCTACTTTGGTGACTAAAATATAAAACACATAAGCAAAACAAGCTCCATCCACCAGCTGCACAATTGTGATTTTGAAGAGGCACGTCTCTTAAAATGGAAGCATAATTGATCCCAACCCCCAAAAATATGTAGTCCAAACTGTCATCAGAAGAAACTGGCAAAACATATCTTACTCTCATTTATAGTCTTTTGGGTTTTTTTTTGCTAGAGTGGCTTATGGCAAGAAGGCCCTGGATTAAAATCCCATCCATGGTGCTTTATGTGGAGAGTTTTCATTCAGTCTCTGTTGTTTCTGCTTTCCGCTGCGCTGGTACACAAGCCACGCTCAAACTGATTGGCTGCACTGTATTGTGTTTCTCTACTTCATTTTACTTGAACAGCAGCATAAATCAGCATGTATACGTCAACCAAAGCATTTTTAAACCTCTCTGTATCATCACCACACAGAAATGCACAATAACACACATAATACAGTATACCACCTCCCTGAAAAGCACTGATGTGGTTTCATAGCTGCAATTTATTTCTACTCTCAGATGAATACAAATCAAACACTTCTTTTCTCCTATTCACAAACTGTCCATTTGCTGACAACAAAAATCAATTACATTACTTGTCACAGAGAAAATCAAACTTATCTTTTCAACAATAAAGCAGATACTGTGGAAAGACTAAACCTTTTGGAACACACAGCCTTGTGGACATTTAAAAGAGATTCCTCTGACAAATGGAAAACAATTGGAGGATGATATTAAATTTCTAGCTGTATCTATTTTGTCCCTCAGTGTGATTGTAAAACAAAACAGCGGCGGCATGTAATTTTGCTCTTGGAGGCGGTGGGTGGTGTAATCCAGCCTCGAGTCTGTTCCAGTGACAATGAACCAACAAAACAACCAGAAAGACCTTTACGGCAATAATGAGGAGGTTGTTCATAGAGGAGGCAAGAGATGTCACCTCCTCTCTCTCATTCTCTCACACTGTATCTTTTTCCTTTATACACACACACATGCGCGCGCACACAAGCTTACAAACACATGAAGACAGAGTGATGGCTGCTATCAGCATACTTTGGGCAGAAGTATGAGCTTTGTCTGACCTTAACATGTTCAATTAACCTGCTGCAATCCCTCTGGACTGGTAGATCTGGCTGAAAGCTAGTTGTCTATGGTTGTAACGGGTAGATTACCATAGCAGTCTCTCTGTTCATGCGAAAAACTAGATTCATTGTGTCCTAAGACTTTGCAGGAAAAGATAAATGCAAGGGTGTCTAGGAAAATCTAAAAAATTCCATCTCTAAAGCAAGCACCATAGTCACTTCAGCATTGTCTTCTATAAATCAGTGTCAAACACTTGTTTAACGTACAATCAGTAAAGCTCATTATAGACTGTGTTTTTACTGCTGTGTATATATAAATCTAAATATACCACTTAATAAAACATTAAGTTAAAGAATGGCATCATAAAAAAATCTCATAAATACAGAAAGATATGATGACCTATGAAATGATGAATACAATACACACAAACACACACAAAATGTGTGGGGGCAAATAACTAAATATAACAGTGACTGGTGCTTCTAATAGAGTTTTTGTCCATCCAGTGTTATGATATTCTATTTTGTTACATTTCAATTCTTGAAGGATCAATAAAATACTTTGATTCTGATTTTACCTATTCTAATAAGGTAACTTGAGTTTTCTGACTGGTTAGTGCCATTTTAGCAGGCAAAACAGCTACCATTTACAGCTCTTCCAACAGTGAAATATATATTTCCACTGCAAATCCAAAAATTTACCGAACTGATGTTGTTTCTGTTGTTTAACTAAGACAAAAAAAAGGAATAAGAAAGAAATAAAATCGGGTATCCCTTTGACTGCAGCTGTGTGATAATTAAAGGAAAAAGTTTTGATGTATTAACTATGTTACTTCCAGATTTGTCAGATGATTTCAAGCAAAAATTAGATAAATACACTGAACTGATGCAACGCTGGTTAAAAATGTGTGCTGTGTAAAAATGTGCAGCCTTGCAGGCCCAGCAGAATGTGCTGCCAGACTGAGCAGGATGCTGCTACCTTAAAATGCACATAATACAGATTGATGACACCAAAGTTTATAAAGCAGTTCACGACTTCTGTGGCGTAACAGCCCTCTTTTCCCACTTTTCCTGTCACTCTTCACTGGCCACTGAAGAATGGCTGTGAAAATAAAATGATACCATGAAGATTCATATTCAATCTCAACATAAAGAGGTATGTGGCCAATGGAGATATCTAGCCTCTCCTCTTGTGGACCAAATACAAAAAGCCTTTGCTTTCTTTTTCCATGGGAATTCCTGCCCTTTATATTTAAATGAGAAACACTTTTTATTGTTTTCGGTTGAGATTCTCTCTAAGGTACCGATGGCATTCAACTGTGACTCTGCCCAGGTGTCTGACATATAAATACCAAACAGAAGGTGTCAGTAATGCAGGTGTTCAAAACACCAGCCGCTATCAAGGGACACAGAATATGGCGTCATGCCGTACACCTGGAAAGAAAGCCAAGTGTACCAACCCGGGCAGAACTGCTGTTTACTTCGCTGATTATTCACTAAACTTTAAGAACAACCCATAAAAACACTCAACCCTGTTACTTAATTATCTTATTATGTGAATTTAAATTTTGCTACTCACCCAGTGAAGTGGTCAAATCTACAAAGATTTTCAAGTGACTATGTAATAGTTAAATTCTTACTGTCATTTGTTTGTTATCTCAACAACTGTACATGTATATTGGTAAGACTTGCAAGGTGGGTATACAGTATGGTGTTAACTTGATAAACAGAATTTGGCTCCTGTACTCAGAAGCTCTAGTGACTATGGCATACATGCAGACAGGCTTTCTGCTGGGTCTGTTTCTTTTTTTTTGTCTGACCTTGGAAAGTTTGTGTCGATCAGTGTCTTTTTTTATCCATAGCCTCTATCAATACCTCACTCAGTAGTCAGTATCCCTCTCTGGCTGACATAAAAGAAAATAAATATGATGCCAGCAGGTGTCAAGAGGGACACTCCTTCCTCTCTCTCTTTCCGTCTGAAATGGTAAGAAATTGGATGGCAAGTAGCTCCCTGCTGGGTGTCAGAGGGGAGTATTTTTATCATCTGTATCTGTCAAATGAAAATGTCTGGTCTCCAAGGTCCTTTCCAAATGGCAAATATGCTGTTTGCCCTACACCGTATTGTTTTGAAGCAAAGTCAGAGCGGCACAGGCCATTTCAGGAGCAGGGGCTGCTCAAAAACTTTACTCACTGGGAGCTGCCCTGTTGGAGAATTTCAGCAGGGGGACTGCAATGTTTGGACATCAACAGTCACTTTGGCTTTAGGTATAGTGCTGTTTAGACAGTAATAATGACGGGATCAAGCGGGGCAAACCTTACAGGACCACACAAGAAAGATCCAAAGAGCACTAGCCTGGTTTCCGAGTCAACACCACACAGGTTCAGCCTGAGGTTAACCCTAGTGGGTCTAAGCCCAGTAAACTGTAATTGTTGTGCAATGGAAAGGTGAAGCCCTAGACTGAGTTAGATTTGTGAGATCATGGCTGGAGTAAAAATAGCCAGACAGATGTCACTTGAGGACAGAGATGGCAAGTGCTGCAGTGTAGAATTAAACAGGGTTAGTCTCTTTAGTCTCATTTTCCAGACAAGATGAAACAGACTAGCCCCTTTTCCATTATGTAACCTAAGAAGGGCTCATCTTTTTTCCAATACATGACCATACTGGAAGGGATTGGTCCCCAATATCAGATCAAAAATAAAGACCACTCATTAGGCTAGTTTATATTTCCCATTTCCATTTCAAAGAAGGCCATTTGGCCTCATTATCCTGATTTCCCCTGTATTGTCTCTATAGTGCTTTCAAAGTCTGTTGTACCAAGTTTGCATTGTAATGGCTTGAGCAATGTTCCCTTTGAAATTTATCATCTAGTCTCTATGACAATGTGAAACTAAAATAAATTAGAGATGGAGAAAGAGGGATTCCCCTGTCGATGACACAAGCAGCTCCTCGGCAAACAGATATTTTCTCAACTTCAACTTCACCTTCAGCATTCAGTATCACCCATTTGGCACTAACAGATCTGTAAACACACATTTCAGCTCATTCTGATTTCCAAGGCGTCAGATACCGCTGCTTTGTCCGTAGCCCTTAGCATCAGATACTGACGCGCAAGGCACTGTTTAGCTTCAATATCAGACGCACTGGGCTTTCAACTGTCTAAACCCACCTCCATCAATATTATCTGCAGAGAGAAGTGCATGTATTATGAGGAGCAAAAAGTTCTGCCCCTCGAGGTAGGTTCAGGTGGTGGATGTAGTTGTCGAGTACGCTAAGCTGTTTACATCACAGCTACATTAGTTGTCACATGACAACAACATAATGTGACTTAAACATTACCGTTCTCCTAAACCTAACGAAGTAGTTTTGTCACCAAACCAAAAATCGAGACATTTCCTGTGAGCGTCATTTTGAAGCAAAGGGACAGTCTGTTACCGACACGAAAGGGCACCTTGGGCATCAATAGGAGACATAAAGAGGGCTTGACAAAGCAGCAGAAAATGACACTCCCAAATGAGAACAGGTTGCACATTTAACTTGTGTTATTGACAAAGAGCACAAATTATAATAGTGGGATACGCACAAACACACACCACATGTTGAATACGCTCAAAATGTCCCCTCAATATATTAATAGCCTATCAAAAAATACAAATAAAACATAAATACTACGACTACATTACTATCAGTTCTGGGATTATACTGGACTGCAGTTATGCGTATGGTTTGTCCAGGAACCCCAGCAATGTTGACTCTGTGGCTACAGCCTTGATACAATAGATCGTTCCACCAGAGCCATGTTATTAGTGATAAACATGTTGCAATAACTAATACCCCCCACACTGCTGTGTTTACTGGTTGCTATGCCACTCATTGATGAGTCTTTTTTGTCACTGCAAACGGTACATACTGTATGTGTTGCGGCATCATCATACCCATAAACTTTGCAGGCTTCACATTATTCTCTGCTGCAGTGCGCTAAAGCTCACCCAAGATGAGTAAAAGTAATGTCATTGTGAGTCATTAAATGGCTGTAATCTCTTGTTACATAAGGATCTGAGGATCGTGTCCTAGGAAATCAGAAGTAAGATATGAAGGATTGGAAACTGGGTATTACCTGAAATGGAATAAATAAGTAGATTGGAAGATTAATGTGTTCACATACGGTCCATGGGGCATCACCTCCCTCTCTCTTTATGTGCCAGCGACTGTGATTGAATACGGCTTCCCAACAAATGAAGGGAATCCCCATTAGACAGCAATACACAATAAATGTCAACCTACCCCTCTATACAGAGACAAAAGAAGAAGAGGAATTCCCCATGATAACACCATTCCTCATCTTCTCTAACCATCTATCACCATCTACCCTCAGTATCTCAAATTCTAGTCTTGTGCAACTGAAATGATTTTGATTTTCTTCCTTTTAAATGTCAGATAAATAAATGTGGCTACTGCCTCTAAAAAGTGTTCTACATTGTCATTAAACAGGTCTTGTACAATTTCACAATCTTCAAATGAGTCAGGATTGAGTCAATTCACTAACTTCTAAATCATGACAAAGTCCTTGCATCTTTCCATAGCAAGACAGAATTGCCCAAAATAACATATTCAACTCAATTATTTAACACAGAAACAACAAATTTGGATATACTTTGGAGGTTTTCACACTGTGTCGTGCTGAAAATTAACAATGAGAAATCAAGTGTTCTTTTTCTTCTGGGCTTTGTGGTTTAAAGATTTTGCCCCTCTACTGTCTACTTTTTGCATGTGTTGCTGCACCGTAACAACAAACTGACTAAAATCAGCCCGTCATGTTGATGCTCTGCCTCTTACTGAACACTTATTAGTTTAGCCTTGGGTAGCTGCAGCTTGTTAAGAGTACGACTATAAGTTACTGTTAACTCACATTAAAATGTTGACAAAGGTAAGTAGGTATACAGTATTTTTTAGTAGGATTTCTGCATGTTAGCTGGCCTGTTGTAGACCAACATGTTCTTAAGTGAGGTTTAAGTGATTTTGCTTAAAATGCGGATGTTGCTTGATATCAATCAATACTCTGGATTATTATAATTATTTGAGCATTAAATCCAACCAAAATGTATGGTCTAATCTGGAAACTGGTATGGAGAAGTCTAAAGCAAAACTTTCTGCACAGCACCTCTATCTTCATTCTCCATCCCCACGCCTGTATCTTTTTTGTCTAGCTTAAACATAATAATGTAAGAGATTGTGTGCAACTGCCAATTATGAAAAACTAGGGAAAGGTACACAAGAGAAGGGATTTAAAAATGATGAAAATCAAATATTGAAGTGCCAACATTTGAAGTGGATGTCAATGTTTGTGTCTGCATGGGTAAGTGTTGTTAAGCTTTCGTGTCTGGCTTGTTCCCTAATAGTTCTAGGGTTTGATTAAACTAAAAGTGAGGGCAAAATATAGTTAATGCGCTTGTATGAAATGAAACGTGTTCATAATCAAAGACAAACACACAAGAGAACCTTTTCAAAACAATAACCTGAAATCAGGTGCCTTTGTCATTGGCTTCTCTCCACTTTGAACAAAATGGCAGTGTTAAAAGGGGCTCTGTGCTGTGATCAATCCTTTATTGAATTTACACAGTGGCCAATACGGGACAACTTCCTTTTAAAAATTAATGACATAACAACGTGGGAAACATAATAAGTGCAAAAATAGGCTGCAGATCAGCAATAATGTACCTTGTGAGCTGTGCTGCGTGTGTGTAATGTACCCATATGTGTGTGTTTTGTGAACAAAACAAAGGAAGCACAGAGGAAACTGACTACAGAGTCAGTTGAAATCAAATGCTTGTAATCTTCTCACCGGGTTTGTTCCATTGATACAATAGATGCAATCAGATCATCACTCATATGATCATATAAGATCATATAACTTTTTTCATCTCCGCTCATCAGTTCATCTTATATTGTCTCTTTTCAGCTCATCTCCTTATCCACCAATTGTCATTTGTTCCATTCACTTCCCTGATTGTTCATTTTTTGTACCATCGCCTTCTTCCTTGAGTCATCTCTTACTTGTCTTTCTCACCTCCAGTCATGCTGTCTCTTATGCGCCTCATTTTCTGCATTCGATCTTCTAACCCTGCTCCTTTCTCCTTTCCTGTCTCTTCATCCTTTAGTGTTCTCCTTCACCAGAAGAGGGCATAACACAAGAGAATATAACACTTCCCTCTCTTCCTCATAGACAACGGAGGACGAAAAACAGGAGGAGGACCGGGAAATCAAACGGATCTATTTTGATCCCCTCTGTTTTCAGGCAGGAAGTCTGGCAACCTAACCTACAAGCGCACACACTCACACACAAACAGAGAGATTTTCCACAGAGGATGGGTAGCCTCCAAAGACGAGAATGTAGAGGGGAGGAAAAGCAGAGGGATGAGGGATAAAAGACAAGAAAAGATTAAGCTTGAAAGAAGAGGAGGGGAATCTGCCATAGGGGCCCTGGAAGGGGAAGAGGAAGTAGGAGAAGAAAAGGGAGAGGAGAGAGAAGAGAAGGAAAGAGGCAAAGAGAAGGGGGTGATGTGAGGCGAAAGAGAGGGGGGAGTAAAGTTGCAGGGTGAGAGAGGAGAGATGAAGAATGCAATAGGAAGATAAAAGAGACGACAGACGGCGAAAGCACGTAATCAGCCTCGATATAAAATGATCATGACTGAAGCAGATGCTTCTGTTTTACACATGGAAGGGAAAACCGTCTTTGTCCCAGGGCTTCTGCACATGGATTTGGATATACTTTTATGTAAATATAAATGAAACAATGGTTGTTATCCCACGCGTGGCGACAGCACATTTTTTTTCCCCTCCAGTGTAGTGGAGCAACAGTGTCAAGACCAGCGCTACTTTTGTGCAGAGCCCGATTAACTATTGTGTGCAGTGTGTTTAAAATCAGTGCCGTGCATCTTTACAACCAAGTCACCCACTTAGCCATGCTTCTAATTATATTTTGTCAGCCACAGCTTCGAGAATACAAAGGTTTTTTGAAGGGAATAAAATAACTCTTTTCAGCATTGTGGACTTCATAATAACTCAATAGTTCAATTGTTGTTGTAAATTCAGCATGAAACTCTTTGTACTGACTAAATTCAAGAAACCAAATGGTTTTTAAATATATACATATAAGCTTTACTGACTCCTGGTCACAATTTTACTTCCATTTTAATGACTAACACACTAATGTGCATGATTAACAGTAAACTGCATATCAAAATTATGTGCTGCAGAAGGCTGCAAACTAATAAACTAATCAAACCCAAAGGTGTTGAATTTACTAGCCGACAAAGAAATCCAGCAAATACGCAATTTAACAACCTGGAATAAGTTTGCAAAGGACTTGAAATGACACAATTAATCCAATCAATTCACTCATCAAAATAGTTGCTCGTAAATGTTTGGTCATTTCAGTTCTACTATCGGACAATGAGTTGGAAGATAGATGTTACAATGTGGCATGAAACTACATTTCAATCACACACCAAAGAATATCATTTGAAAAATTGAACCCTATGCTGAGATACTGGACCCCGGCAGAATGCAAGCTGTCAGAAACACAGTCTGTGGAGGAGTGTTAAATTATTTTCTATCTTAACACCCCTCCCTTGTAATGGGTACAATTACCCACCTCAATGAAATGCAACATCAGGTAACACAGCATTTTCAATGGAATCCCTCTATTACTTGTGACACAAAGATTGCTGGACTCAGAGCAGCCATGTCTCAGCTGCATGAAGAGCAGAGGCATTGCTGCTGTGAGTTAAGTGTTACGCACACACACAAACACTGGATTAGAGGAGTAAGGACAGGGTAGTAGACTGTCTGTTGCTTCAGTGTCACAGCTGGAGGGATGACCTTGGTGGGCCATGGGGGGTGTGTGTGTGTGTGTGTGCCTGAGATACACTCACAAAGATGGCCGTGCACAACGTGTACAAAAATGAGTACATTAATATACACATTGTCTTTAAAGCTGCACAGCAATGTACTGTACCCCCCCCCACACACACACACACACAACCCATCAGCCCAGTGGCTTCTATTTACACACATTTCAGAGCAGTGGGGCGTGAATCAACACCAGTTGAGATCATAAGGCCTGAGATTGAACTGGACCGACAGGCCATCGCTCATGAAGGCCCTCGCTCTGTGTGTGTGTGTGTGTGTGTGTGTGTGTATGTGTGTGTGTGCGTGCAGGGATGTTTTGTCGCTGGCTGTCCATGTATGGGTGACTGTGTGTGTTTGTGTGGGTATGAGTGTCTGTGCATGTTAATATATGGATGTCCTTTCTGATGTTCTGTGATACTGTTTGCACTGTACATCTGTGGGAGTTTGTGAGTCATGTGTCGTGAATGTGGTGGGTCCTTTTTAGTCATCATAAAGCTAGACTGTGGAGGGGTCCCTTCACACTGCGTTGGACAGACAGAGCCTCTTCTATATGCCCAGTGGTCTATAGGGCAATCCTGTGAGGGCAACACTCAACACAGCGGCACTAAGGAACTGTGTTACATTGTGGATAACTATGGACCCAGCATGAGATGGAGCTCACACACTATAAAGAGCACTTAAGGTCTTAGGGTTACACTGCTAGGGTTGATGCCATACCCCGACTAAGGGAAGTCAACTGCGGTCTCTGGTAAGAAAAAAAAAGACCAATGAGAAATGCCAAACTGGTAAAATGGTTTGAACTGAGTAATGCAAGACTGCCCTTTGCCAAAAACAGTAATAATGCATGTGTCTTACAGATTCAAGGAGCCTCTGAACTTGTCATGCTATATCTATGTCAGGCAAATAATTCTTCACTTACAAACATCCTGGGGTCTGTACAGATGGTACTACTTTAATTTGGATGGGTTCACGCGAGATTCACGCATGAGTCACGGACCTTTTTTGTGGGG
>JBCAUF010000134.1:29522616-29533337 GCA_038406115.1 Haemulon aurolineatum
AGGTTTGGTTTTCAGCCACGATGCGGAAACGAGCCTCCACTCTCCCTGCAACAAGTTACACGTCATTTATCTAACATTTATCTAATATTCACTTTATATTTGGAAGTTGTGATACAAGCACATAAAGTTTATGCTTGTTTGAAAATGTGCTTTCCACCAGGAACCCAAATTATGCAAATTGCTGATTGATTCAGGACATGTCTGGCTCCACCGACGTGCCTCAAGACACAACAAGGAGACACCAATGTTTTCACTCTTGTGATCTTTTCATCACATTTTTTTCCAGGTCCATTTTGCAGCTTAATGCAGTCAAACGTAGCTGTAAACGCTCTTTGAAATGCTAATACCGTTGCTATGTGACATTTTTAATGAAGCTTATACTAGATTGCACCGTGTGTGTGTATGTGTATATGGAGAATATATGCATGCTTATTATGCAAGCGCAGCAGTGAGTGTTGGGTCACAGTGGGTTCAAAGTACAAAATAAAACAGGGAAACAAAAAAACAAAAGCAAAACTATATCATTAAATTTGGGTACCAATAGTGTTAACTGTGATGTATTTAAGCTTAAATAATTTTCTTTCATTTTTTTTCATATGACCTGGAGATCACCTAATGGTGTTCTGCAGCATTGTATCAACTCTGACACTGTGAAACTCTTAACTTAAAGGGATATTGTTTCTCTCACTATTACCGTGTATGCTCAAGCTCATGATGCCCACTAACAAAGTAAAAATGGTTTACTAAATATATTTGGAGACTTTAACAGTAAGCAGTATTTAGTGGGATTCACCTGGATTTATAGGCAGAAACTGAATATAATATTGAATATAAATATGTTTTCATAAGTGTAAAATTCCCTGAAAATAAGATTTATGGCCACAGATGGAGTGGATCCACCATGTTTCACTACCAGGTTACTACAGTAGCTCTGAAGGGACAAACCAAACACTGGCTCTATAGAAGGCCTTTACATTTTTCCCTGCCATTGTGTTTCCGAAGGTGGCGGGTGAGGCGAGTTGGTTGCTGACACTGGTCCCTTAACTTACCAACCACTGCACACAGACACAACAAAACAGCTCATCCTCTGAACTGGATCAGTTTCTGTGAATGTATCTGAATGAACTCCTCAACAGTCAAACTCCAGACTGTCTCCGTCATCATCCACTGACTTTGCCTCCATGGGGCAGCGAAAGAGATACCTCTCCAGGTCTCTGAGGAGCCCAGAGGCGGAGGACAGGAGGGAGAAGCTGAGTGTGGATGTTCTGACACTATATTTAAACCACATGTAGACAGATGCTCGCTCAACCCTGTCAATCCCCTCCCTTCTTTTTCTATAGCCATCACTGTCCTCTTCAAGCCGTCATCCACACCGCGTGTCCCTCTGTCCTTCAGGCCTCCATGTCAACCCTGTCGTTCTCTGTCTGTCTTGCTGCTTTTTTTTTGTTTGTTTTTCCCTTCTCTGTCACACATACTGATCTCTCCTCCCCCAGCTAATCTTTTTCAAACTCCGCCATGTAGCTAGGGACCCGATTAATAGCTGCGCAGCTGATGGGGCACTGTTGCAGGGTAACACACATGATATTTATTTGTACAATATTTATTTCAAGATCAGTCTCAAGTCTGACAACTGACAGAGAAACAAGGGCCCAAGGGAGAGGTTAAGGGCATTTTTATTCCTATATCATTGTCTCTTCTACAATATTGTGGTCCTTAGTTTTGTGCCCATTCTCATATTTGTTTCTTTCTCGCACTCTCACATTCCTTCATTTGTAACTAAAATGAACAACATGTTTGCAGTGGAAAAACATATTTAGTGATAATTCAATGCTACTCTCCATTTTCTGTTTATTTCTGCTTTTATCATGTTTTATGTCTGCATGTACATGTATGCTTTGTATGCCTCTGTGAAGTCTTTGCTCTTGAAATGCAGAATAGAGTGACTTACTTATTTAAAGAATCAACGAAGAAACTTCTGATTGCCTTATCATTATCTATAAACAGATTATTTCCTGCATTTAAACATTTTTCAACTGGAAGCCGATTAAGATTACGGCAACGCTGTGGTCAAGGTCACAAAATAAAATGTCAAAGTTAACTACCAGTACGAGACGCAAACACTTAAAAGCCTATTAATCACTCTGACCTCTAGTCCCTCACTTTTCACTGACCACATTTCACTGATGAATGAAAACAACTAATGTAGAAAAGTTGAAAATAAAAAATACTCAGCGAGAGACAAAATTGTTATATCCAGCATGTAACACAATTTCGGTAATTTCTTCCAATTTTCAAAGTAAGTTATATACGCAGTATTTAAAGCTGGGGTAATTCTGTTCAGAAGTACTTTCTCTTTTACTGGGGGAAATGGCCCGTCTCATTTCAGAGGAATCAGTACAATATGTCATCAGGAAAAGGAACGGAAAAAAACAGAGCTCTGTGGCAGCCACAGGACTGAGAAAACTTCGACCAATCCGCGTCCCTGGGGTTGAGGGGTCGAGGAGAGTAAAGAACCAATCACATGCCTTCAGGTCTAGTTCTGCATCCCGCCCCCGCCTGGGTGAGCGCGCACAGCAGATGTCTCGGTGTTGCCGGAAGAATCACTGACGAGAGGGGGAGCAGAGGGGAGGAACTTAGAGGAGGTGCTACTTTCAAATCTTGCTGGCTCTCTTGCTAGTTTTCCAACATTACATACTCCAGCTTTAATATACACACACAACACAGCAGTGCAGTTCACACAGTTCCCATATACTCATAACAGTCATGAAAAATGCACAGGCCTTGTTCTTCTTCAATTAATTAATTCTTTAATGTATCATACTAACAAAACAAAAACAGTTTCCCTCCATGCATTTATGTTTGTTTTAACTCCCCCACTGCCTTTTAAACTCCCCCTGTCTCTTGGTCTCTCACACTGCCTCTGTGTTTCACACACCACTATATACTGTAGCCCATGAAATATCTTCTGCTCTTTCATGCTCACTGCTGGCTGCCTTCCCTCAGGCGTATTTAGCAGTCTTTTTCCCCCCACCTCTCTCTTATTCTGAAGGTGTTCATTGAAACATAAGGCATGATGTGGGGAGGCTTTACCAGAGGTTTGCGGGGGTCAAATTCTGCCTCATTAACATATATACCATCACAGTGAAGTTCCTTGTGCCCCCGAGGCAATATGGGATATCAGATGTATGGGTGCTGTAACCCCTGGATGACGTGCTCAGAAAAAGAAATGTATAAACACAAACAAGAGACAAGCGGTGACTAGAGATGGACAGAAAACATCATATTATTAGTAAGGGTGTGTTGTTTCTATTTTCTGCTAGTGTACTGCATATCAACGTCTTTTAAAGGAACATTTTTCCAGATCAAAACAAACATTTCCTACAGTTACTGCTTCACTACTTATTTGGCATCTTAAAAGCACAAAAACATCACGCATCAAAGTGCTTTCCAAAAATGAGTGCACAAAGCAAAAAGAGAGGAAGCACAGCCTTGACATCAACTGCAATAGTAAAACATAATCAAACTAAGGACGCACTAAAAGTCACAATAATTCCAAGGCAACACAGCCTGTGTGAAACATGTGTTACAAAAATTAATCATATGACAGTTTTATGCTCCACCACTACGATAAAGGTTTGATTAGATTCAGACTCTAGCTGGTTAAAGTCAGGAAAAGATGGCAGTCACGGCTAAAAAAAAAACTGAAAATGAAAATTACCGCTGTGTTTGCTGATGCCAGACAAAGAGAATAATTCACAAATCCACCAGAGTTCCTTCTCAGTTAAATGTAAATACAGGCCAAAAACTATATTCAGCCAGGACCACTGGAGACCCTTTGTGGCAGAGCAGAGCAGTCAATGTCTAACAACAGCTTGTTGAGAAAAGAACTTTCGATATGAATACATGATTTTGTGATAAAAATGATTAACTAATCAGTGTTTTCTCTAGAAAGCTTCTTGAACAGGTGCACAAAAACAAATCCATGGGAGTGGGTAGAGAGAGAGAATAACACAAAGAAGAAAAAGAGGTGGTGAATGTGAGCATGGCTGCCACATATTCAAATTAGTTTAATCCAATTACAGTTTTAAATGACTAATCACTAACCAGCTTTATATTCATCAATAGTGGACAGTAATTGGATGAGATCATTTCAAATCAAAAGTACAACTAGTACACACACACACACACGTACGTAGGTGTATGCACGCACGCACTCTCCCTCTCTTTTATCGTCACTCTCGTGTTGCATTACATTACATCAAACCTTTTAAACCACATCTTACAGCTTTCTCACATAAACAGGAAACCATATAACACCCTGGCATTTTAATGGCATCAGCATGCACGCCTCTTACCGGAGTGAAGTTCATGACTTTGAGGATCCAAATGGTCAGCGCCAGGTTGACGATCATGGTGACGAGGAGGAGGAGGATGAAGAAGTACAAGCATCTCTTCCTCCAGCCGTAGATCCCCACCGCCGGGTAGACCTGGGCGCCGCACACCGATGCCCCCCGCTGGTGGAGCGGGTTGGGCTGCGCCGCAAGGATATACTGCTCCTGGGTCATCTGAGGGGGACACAAATATGAAGAATTCATGTAAGAATCAGATTTTTTTTTATGAGGCATTTCTTAAATTTAATATAAAGGAATTTATCTCAATTTATGAATTCTTAAGACAGGAGCCCGAGTCAGTGAAATTGGCGCCATTTGTCAACCAAAGTTACTTCAGTAGTTTAATTCACTTAACATTTCTTTTTTTTTAATATTTCTCCACAAAGTATATTTTCATTTTGGAATGGAAATCTGAAATTATTCAGCTGTGCCCTGATGCTAGACAAGTATCTTTAGGGAGCAAAAAGAAAGAAGGAAGACAGAAACATCCTTGCAGTGCAGACAAAGATAAGGTAGAGAGGAGAGGAGAGGGTGAACTTTGGAGGATTTTGGCCCTGGTGGTGGGGTGGATGGAAACAGGCGAAAATAAAGAGTAAAAAACAACAACGCAGAAAAGGAGAGAGGAAGATAAAGGCAAAGTGTGATAAAAATGAGATAGAGGAGGAGCGGTGAAGTGGAGAGATAGCATGGCATCAAGTAGTAAGAGATAGAAAGGAGAGAGAGGAGGGAGAGAGAGAGAGAAAGAGAGAGGGGCAGATAAGACAGCAGAGGAGGACAGAGTCCATTAGTTGTAGTGCAGCAGGAGAAGTCATTGGTGGCAAGAGATATGGACACTGGCTGCAAGGCACCACTATCTTTGTCCATCTCTGACTCTCTCTCTTTCTCTTCACCTAACTCTCTCTACCTCAAATTCTCCCTCTCCGTCTCCCCCTTGTCGCTCCCTAATTCACTTCCTATCTCACTTCGGCACCTCTCTCTCTCTTTATCAGTCTCTCTCTCTCTCTCGCACACACACATTATGTCTTTATTTGCTGAGGCTGCATGACCTTAACACCTCAGCGGCTTTTTCCTCCATATAGTCTCACATGATGATACCAACAAGCCTTGATGGGAAACAAAACTGCTGACTCTTGCTTTGCCCGCAGGATAAAAGGAAAGAAAATGCAGACTTGGTCGGTTCGAGTTTTGTTGGGTTTTATTGGTGGAAGTGAGTGAGACGCAAATATCAACCTGTAATCTGTGTCTCCACATGGGTCCGGTTTCTCGTACACGGCAAAGCAAAGCTCAAGGTCTCATTGAGTTACAGATGCTTCAAAACTCTGCAAAACTGACTTGTGTTTGGGAGTTTGAAGGTTGTTGTGTTATGGGTATTGTGGGCATATATAATCTTACCTAACCTTTGAAATAAATCAACCAATTAAAAGCTAAAGATCTCACTCCAAGAAGCCAACTGCCAGTCCGACAGTGCGATGGCGTGTGACAAAGATTTAAGACAGTGCAGTGGTGTGTTTTCCTTTACACGACATGAGCAACTTTCCACCTGAATCAAAAGAGATTCTGGGTGACTGAACTGTGAGAGGAAAGAGCAAAAATAGACAAACAATCTGGGTGGAAATGCACCTAATCCAATCAACCAAAACATCTCCAGAGGTGCACAGAAATAGGTTTGGCTGCCTTGCCTACTGAATTCGATGAGTCCATGTATAACAATGCCCTAAAACAGAACAAAGTACTTGTTAAAAACAGTAAAAAGAAAAATGAAGCATTTAATGTGACATTTAACGGCAGTGATGAAATTGTATCATATTTATCGCATTAATCTGCTCTTTTGGCAAAGGAAAGATGAAGCTATTTTTAATGTGCACACCAAATTTGCATTTAATATTTGGTCTAAATGCAATCCAATTAATTTAAATCTAGGCACAGGCTTGATATGAGACAAATATTAATGCTAAGTGGAAAGGGCTTAATGTTTGTCAAGTGGGCTAATGAATTAATGATGTTTTCCCTTTCCACTGTGAAGACATGATCCCGCAAAATTCTCGCTTTTCGCTTTTTGGGTGCATCTGTTCAGTCTGAGCAGATACAATGGATGTGAATCAATACTGGGGCATTGCTGTGGAGTAGGGCATTAGAATGGGCTGCTGATCATTTTATCTCAGTATTCAGCATCCACCCTGGATCAATAGCAGGGTGTGTGTACCCGTGTGCTGTTATGTTTGCTGTGTGTGCGCTGGGGTTTTCCACGGTGCCCTGGAATGCTAATCATTTTTGTTCCTGTGTGTATCAACAGTGGGAATCAATAGGCGCACAGATACATATACGCGTATGTGTGCGTATGTGTGTGTGTGTGTGTGTATCAGTTTATGCACGGGTGTTTTCTCAAGGGCAAGAATGTGGATCGGCCAATGAACCAATATAACCAATGAGAACTTTTTTTTTTTTTCCTCCTTCAGTCAACAAGTGGCTTTGAATTCATTGCCACTTCTGGGTTATGTGAGTTGTCAGCTTTTTCCAACTTTTTCCATAAACTCATTCACTCTCAAGTTCTGTCACTGACTCATTCATTGTCTTGCGTGTGCGTTTGTGTTTCATTTCACTCACGGCCATGTATGGCTATCAATCCCGCTCCTCCATATTGTATTCGTCATGCTTTCACGCAGCAGTTTGTCACAGAAAATGCCTCACCCACTGTGCCCTTTGTCCCCAACTCCATTCTCCCCCTCAGCCATCACACCTGCATCGTTTCTCTTACCTTTACTTCATACCTCTCTCTATTTCCACAGTCCTCCTACTCCTTCCTTCCTCGCCCACTTCATTTCCTTTCTGCTCTCTGTTCTTAGCCAATCCATTTTGTTCTCCTCCTTTTTCCTCACCCCCACACCCATCCCTCCCTTCCTCTTCTTCCAGTGCATTTCTTAGATTGAACTGACAACAGAGTCATCAATCAATCCCATGGTGCACCAAAGCCTGGAGGCACCGCACAGCATGACCCAACTTTATTAACATCATAATGTCTTGACAGCCATAAAAACAACAGCTACTCGAGCCACGTCACCATGGTTACCGTTACAGCATACCGTCAACTTTGATCTAACAATGATCTCAGCAGAGCCAATACTCTAAATTAGATATACAGTAAGTCAGTAGCTGGATTTTTCATTTTTGGTGAAGTGGTGGAACACGAAGAGGCGGCTGAACTGTGACTTCCGGTTCATAAGACAAATAACCACCAAAGCAAGAGAGAAACAAATACAATAACTTTATTACTTATATCAGTTTTTCCCCAAACACTGACATATCTCATTGGTGGTTGTTTCTTTTTTTTCAGTTTTTGTTTTCAATTTATTACACTGAAGTGGCACACTGAGAAACAAAAATCCTCTGAAATCCCTTTCAATATTTTCCAATAAGGATGTAATTTCCACTACATGAAAAACATCACCAGGTCAACAATGAGAAATGTTACATGCAACGTAAACATGATATACACACACACACATACACACACACACACACAGTATTTGCATGTGAATATAACAACAAAGTGTAAGAACTGAATTTCACCAAATAAAGGAATTCTTATTCTTCAAATCAAATATAAATAAGATGTCATCCAAAATCAAGTAGTGGTACACACTTGTATTGCAAACCTCGATAAGCAGACAGCATAACACACTCACATATGGTATCTCCATGTGATACCAGACTGATGCTCACTTTGAAGACTAGATGGTGAGAAGATGAAGACGAACAAGGAGAAGGAGGAGGACACAAATTAATAAATGCACATACACAGCATTGCTTTAACGAGAGCTAATAATGAGATGAGAAGGCGGGAGATATTACTTGAAATTGTCTTTCATCTTTTAAGTGGCTCCATTTCGTATAAACGTATAGAAGACTTTTCCAAAAAAGCAATCACAAATGTTCCTTCACGTGACAAGTCACAGGGGTTCTTTTCAGGGGATAAGAGCTCATGGTTTGGTTCACGCTTGAGGCAATATGACTCAGGATGTCATTATAATGATGGCAAAATATATAGCTGTCAATGGAAAACTTGATAATAAATTTAGTTTCAGTCTCCTGCTGTGATTGCACATCCGTGGGCATTTTTTTTTTTTAAATGTAAAATGAATCTTCTCATTATGTCCAGTGAGAGACATTTCAGAAAAAAATGGACACTGATGCACACTGCCATCTTCTCTCCTTATATAACTAAATGAATGTTAATGCATGTGGGATGTGAATTATATGTCAAGTCAGATTGAGCTTGGTGGATGTTGCGCGTGAGAGCAGAGAGTGGGAACAGACATACACGTGTACTGCCTGATAATGTATGTGAAAGCCAGATCAAGTGACAGACGGGTGGATATGGATAGATTTCAGCGTGGACACATGGCTGGATAATGAATGAAGAGAAGGACGGACAGACTGAGAGTGAAGACAGAGAGTGAGATGGCTCAAGCCTTCGTTTCATAGCCAAAATCTGTATCAAAGTGCAATTAGTATGCGTGCGTGGCTGATCAGTACTGCTGCTATATGTGAAGCGCTGAGGGCGATCCGATGTATCTGTCAGCCGGCATCACACGGCCCGGTTCTCCTCTCATCTGCTTATACTCAATCAATACCCCTGCTTCAAAATCACTGCTATTCTGATGGCCTTGACATTCTCGCTCTTTCTCTGTTTCTCTTTCTTGCTGCTTCTTTAATGCAAGCTTGGGTAGAGAGGAATCACTATACATAGGTAAGTGGTAAAGTTCGAGCACTGTGGGTTCTGAAGCGTGAACATGATATTCATCGATTAAAATGCAGGAAGGCAAGAATTTGCATTAATATTCAATATGAGCTCAAATCTGATTTGAAGGAACTGCAAATTATAGAAAATTCAGGCAGTATTAAAGTATAATCCCAGATTGTTATGGTTTTATTCAATCCCGCCATCATGGGACGCTTCTTCAACATGTGGGAGAGAAGCAGTAGGATATGAGCGGCTGATATTAGTCAGAATTACTCCTAAATTACTACACACGTGAAACAAAATTCATTCACATTCTACACTGAAAACCACACATATATACACTTCAAATACTGTGAAATGCTCTCACACAAACAACTGAAGTGAACTGAAACACTCATGCATACAAGTGAAATGCTCTCACAGAGAATTAGATTAAACGGACAGAAAGGTTACAGAAGAGAATAAACCAGTGTTTCTGAAGGGCAGAAATAATTTAGACAAACACTTCAGCTATTGGAAAAGTAATGAAATAAATGATGTGACAAAGTACCATACCTTGGGAATACTGATATAAATAAAGCAGCAATATTGCTTCTTTTTTTGAATAATGAGTGCTGGAAATTCCCCACTTCTCAATTCTATACTTATTAAGTGGTCGGATATAGTTCAGTGAAAAATACAGTGGCTTAATAAATCACAGGCTATTCTCTCTTATCTCTACAGTATTTGCGAGAACTGTACTGTGATGAAATATTACTTCAAGATCAAAGACTTTCTCAGCTATTCAAAGTAATTTAGTACCTCTATTTCCAGGCAACTAGTGCTCTACTTCTTGGACTCATCACTAATGATCTATGAATTCGAGCTAATTCTTCTGTCATCCATTTCATTTAACTCTGTGTGAGTGGGACAGCAACTATAAACATGATCCAAAAGGCCACACAGTCAGGTCAGTTAATCCGTGTCATTTTTCATGTTTGAACAGTAGGCAAACCAAAGGCTCCCGAAAGATTTTCAGAAGAATTTGATATTACTTAATATATATATATATATAGATATACTTTCCCTAAGGTTGCTTGCTACGATGGGAGTATTGGAGCCACTTATAGTGAATTGAGATTTGAGAATAAAGTCATACTGTAACGCTAGGCTGCGTGACCAGCCTGTCACAGTGTTAAAATGAGGAACCTGGAGCCTACTATAGTATATAGTTTCATAAATCAGGAAATACTTAATCTTTTGACACATCAGCACCACATCATCGTATGTATAAGGTCCTTATACTAAGTTCTTTCTTCAGAATAGACACAGTTTATTGCACGATCTTTTCAAAGAAGTGGATAAAGATATGCAAGTGCATTTTCTGAACTGAACGTCTTGTCGTCATGTTTCTTTAGCTGGCCATGGCGGCGTTGGTGTAAGTGGAAATAAAAGCATTAGGACGACCTATACAAAACACCAGAGTAACAAGTAGTGCAATGGGATCTATGTGGATAGAAATATGTCAGTCACTGGGCCTCATTCATGAAACGTGAGCAGAACGAATTTGTGTGTAAACTGTTTGCAGACGGAAATTTACGTGCATCTCG
>JBCAUF010000134.1:29577895-29588923 GCA_038406115.1 Haemulon aurolineatum
TATCTCTCCTTACTTACCGACTTTCTGTCTCGAACCCTGCCTCTCCATTTCTCTTGCAACCACCACCGCACTTTACTGTTCTCCCGTAAATATTCCACCTCTCTATATCATGTAGCTATGAATGAAGGTGAGCTGGCACTGCATAAAAATATCCAGCAGAACGACTCATTTACTGGCACTGGATCTTACAGGAGGTGATAAATTTGTTGCTGTTGCCCAGGAGTCTTTTTTAAACAAATGACGATCTGAATTCTGTCTTGTTACGTCGAATTCTTGTATCAATAATTGGTAGACCACATTAGCATATAATGAATCGTATGACAAACTGAATTTCAGAATTTGACCTGAGCCATAGCAACTTCCCTGGAAGTTGAGTTTGACAAGGCCTGATGGTCACAACCTCAGTTAAACCATGTGTGCACAGGGTTCAGATCACACCACAAATACGCTGATAATCTAGGGGCACTGATTTGATTTACTCCAAGACAGCACCCAGAGGTGCAGTCTGAACCATAGCTTATGAGAGCAAAGTAAGAGGGTTTAAGAGATGTAATTTACTCCAGACACCACAGATTTAAATCCCTAAGTGCAGCCAAGTTAATGACAGAGCTTTGACTCACTGGGAGATATGACAAAGCACTGTGACTTAAGATGCTCCTACAAATTATCAAAAGTGCTTTTACTTACTTGTATAAAGCACGCAGTGAGAGTCCCCGCACCCTGAAGGTTAACTCCAAACTTCTGCATCCATCTATGAGCATTTTGCTATGTATTTCTAATATAAACCTGACTTAAGCACACAAAAGTACTTCAGCACATCGACATTAACAGTGAACAGTAACCATCATAGGCTACTTTGTAAAATAAAAGATAAGAAATCTGGCTGTTGGTGGGTGGTTGGATGTTTGTGTGTGTATGCATGCATGTAAATCGGCAAGAATCTGGAACATGCTTGATGAATAATAGAGTCCAATTCCCTGGAGATCGTGAATCAAGATGGCTGACTACAGCTGACCCGTTTTGGGGTTCACTAGAGTTTACTGTGCCAACAGAAAGAGAAAATCCCCCGGGAAGTTGAGCAAATAAACACTGGTGTGGCTTTTATAGTTTATGTCCATAAAAAAAAAAAAAAAACTGCTTCATTCATCCGCACCAGTTACTCACCAGTAGGCATTCTTCGTAAAAATTACTTTTTCTCAGGCACAAGGACTTACTACATGACTGTGTAAATATATCAAAGCCCACATAGTTGTACTGTGGAGTGCACTTGAGGCCCTAAAAACTAGAAAAGAAAAGAGAAGTTATGAAACATGGATGATGGGAAGAGAAAAGAGAAAAGACATGCAAAGAGGTTACAACACGAGGGGTGACTGAAGAGAAACTGAGAGGAAAAAATGATAGAAATCGGACAGGCTGACAGAAAAGTATTGGAAAAAAGCAATTATTTTTTACAACGTACAATTTCTGTTTTGTTTGACTTTTTTGATCGAGTGTTTGACTGTTGTGTCGTACACAATTACACCCGGTTTCTAAGGTCTGATACATGGTGATATACTACAGTGTTCTTTGGTGTGTTAGTTCCACTATATTAGAACAAAAAACTACATGCAGTAAACGTGTGAAAGGGATCATATATCTGTTACCGATAATTCATACACTCTGTAGTTCATGTAGAATGAATAAAATTAAGTATATGTAGCCCCCTCACTCAATTCCTTTCTTTTTGACACAACCCTTGTGATGACACACTCTATACTTTAAACCCCTTTTTGCATGGGAGAGGAATAGGTGATGGTTACAAATATAAATGGGAAATGTGTACAAAGAAATGATCTAAAGTCAAGGTGCACAGAGGCCCAGTTAACTTAATATAGCTATACTGTATGTATGAGCTTTAACTCCCATGCTTCATACTTACTCAACTTTACTGTAGCCCTTCAATGTTTCATATGAATCAGATTCATACAAGGAAATGGCTTACATAACTATTACACATGAATCACCCTCAAACACACAGGCTGATTGCAAAAATATCACAATATTTACTTCAATCCTCCCAAACAAATCAAATTAACAAAACAAAATAATAATAATACCCAGGATTTTCTAACTTTGAGACCTGCTGTTGGAGCTCAAATGAGTGTTTGTACTCACGATCCCTTGAAATCTTCTAAAGCTGGTAGTGACAATCCATTCAAACTCCCTATACTGCAGTGAGCCAAAAGAAGAAGCAATGCTCTGTCCACATGCAGGAAATCATGAGCAGCAGCATGAGTGTCAATGTCCGAACCACACTAGCATTAAAAGTCAAAACCTTAAATGAATACACTGTTGGAAAACCATAAATGTGCATAATTTTAGCGATTCACAAGATTCATACTCACTCAGAAACTTGTAAATAAGCCCAGGCTCTCCACGTGCAACCTGACGCAGGTCTTCTCCGCTCCATGAAGGCCGCACACTAATTAACTAACTCAGCTTCACGTGCTAACAGTAACAGCTAATTAAGCAGCAATACTCACTGAACATCTCCCAACACGGCTCACACTCCAACTGGTTTAGGTTACACAGAGTCGGAAACCCACTGGGTCTCAATTTTTACAAAATACTGTATTTACAAATGATAAAATTAACTTTAAACAGGTATTATCCCCTGTGCCTCACCTTGCCTGAGCTAAACCCCGCCCTTCACAGAATCAAACAGGTCACACTAACTTAATTGATTGACACCTGTCTATCCAATAGAGAAACAGAAAACGGACATGAGAAGTTCAAGGTCTGCTCTAAATGTGGGATATTTGAACACCTTAACAAAAATGCAGTTTTCCATTTTACTGCGGAAATTAAATCACATAATTTCTAAATGAGGTGGTATTTCACAAAATAAACCTAAATAAAGAAACCTACATTACAGATACAAAGTACTACAGTATGAACTAGGCTACAATTAGGCACTACACATACAGCAGAGTACAATTAAACATTGTGTTGGTGGTGAGAAACTGATTAAACTAGCCAAAATCACCTTGATAAGATTTCTACAGATATTTTCTGCCAAGACTACAGAAACAAAAAATAGGTCTTCTTTGTTCGCAGCAGGAGATTTTTAAAAAGTCAATTTAAATATTTTTTGGCAAAAATATGCTATTAAATGAGGACCCTAGGGACGTCTTGGACTGTGTGGTTAAGCGTCTCAAGTTAAATACATCAGCTCAGTTAATGTTTTATTCAGTCTTTATTTGAAGACTCATTGTTGATTTTGCTGCATTTTCTGTTTTGTCTCAACTAGTGCAATGAAACTAAACCAAAAGTTGCAATTAAAAAGTTGTGAAACTACAACTTCAAATTTGTATTTGCAAATCAGAAACCAAGAGCAGATTATCAGTAAAGCTGATAATCATTCTCTTACTTAAAATCCAGTTGACATCCAGTTGTACCATGCACCAAAAAACATAACATGAAAGCAGAAGTGACCCAATGAGTTAGAGAAAAGTTGAAAATGGAAAGGATGTAACATTCAGGAATCAACAGTCTGAGCACGAAGGAAAGGAAGGAGACAGGAATAAGACAAACAGGTAGTCAAGGCAGCTGGTATCTGGACATATGCTTCTTTGTACGTTTTGATCCTGCCTGTCAACATTATGAAGATCTATGTACACACTCAATGTGGCAGCATGAGGTAAAGATGAATGAGAAAAGTTTTCAGCCATCTTGAAGATGGCTTTCAAAAGTTGCCCAATTTTCAGACAGGTTTCTGGGGTAAAGACTCTGAGTTGAATGTGATTTTCATTTGTGAACATGTTCAAAACACCAACTGGCAGAAATTATGAATCCATCTTTCAGTAAACAGGAAGAGGCATTGTGTGAGAAGGGAAAGGTTTGTCTCAAGACACCCCTGCTGAAGGCTGCTTTGAACAGACTCCACATTTGAATCCAGCTGAGTTTTTTATGCTTCCATAAGCAATTTAAAAATAAAGTTACTTGAGCACAAAGCAAGGACCTTTCTAAAATCCCCTCTCAGCTTTCCTGTGTTATCAAACCTGAGTCATCCTGCAACAGTGTGGATATATTTATTCACAGTATATTGATGAAAACAAATATTTATTCTGCCCATCATCCTTGCCTGGGAGTCTGGTAGAAAAATGCCTGGGAGAATGCTTTGATCTGCTTGGATCAGGCAATGCTCAGGTTGATTTTTATGGTATAGTCTGTCCAGATAATAAAACAACGACCATACCATTTAGTACTACAGACAAAAGCTCACCCTGTCACGATTTTGGTTGCTGCATGGCTACAGATAACTAGATGCCTAAAACATTTGGCCAGCCAGTGGTTGAGGCAGGCAGGTAATCAATCTGCCAGTAGGTTGTTGGCAACAGGTAGAAAGGCAGGGAACAGATTATAAAAAAAAAAGCTAATAAATGCAGGCAACGCTCTCATAAACAACCCCAGTCTTACAATGGACCTAGATAAGTACAGTAAAGAGTCAAAGGAACCAGTCAAACAGCTGTTTAGCTCTTAGTCTTGGTACCTCCAGATACATTTGTACTAACCTTCCGGTCATCTTAGGAGTCCATCAAACTTGTGGTAACTACCTGCCAGTGTGGTCGGCAGTTTAAAACGACTGCATTGGCCAATGTAAACTACCTGCTCTGCACCAAACCGCAGACAAGCGGTTCAAGACTACCTGGGGCCAAGAGCAGAAGAGAGTAAATATTGGACTTACATTCATCAGGTGGCTATAACATGCTTCCGCTACCCCCAAGTGGCCAAAAATACCTCAGGTGGGAGATCATAAAAGAAAAAAGCTCATTTTTGGATTAGTTATGGGGGCTACTAGAACTAGGGTACAGAATCTGATGCTGAACAGGAAAATTGATGATATAGATATCAGCTCACAATCAGAAATCACCTTTGTCTTCTATCTACGAAACAACTCATCAAATGTGTTCAGATATTTATCTTTCAAAACGTTTACTCAGTTGTGCTCCACTCATTTTAAAGGTCCCATATTATACTGTTTTTCAGCAATTTCACACAGCTATCAGAGGTCCAACAACACCGTATTCAAAATGTATTGCCCCAAACCCAAATCTGTGGTCCTGAATTTCAGCTGTCTAAAAGTCATTCAAGTGAGCTCCACTGGGAGCAGGCAGTTTCTGTGCCTGCGCCTTTAAATGCTATTGAGCTCCGTCTGTCAACACTACATGCCCCTCTCAGGGAGAGGCCACATACACTAGCAGCAGCATGCATTAATGTCTACGGTGGATTGATCCCTATGTCTATGGAGTGTTTTTATGGAGTTCACGGAGCGTTTTCGCACAGAGTAGTCCTTTCGTTACATCACGAAAGGAGCTGAATCTGAACAGCCCATAGGAACACCATTTTACCAGTGGGTGGGCTGCAGAGACGATGCAGGACTCATTTGCTTTCCTCATTCTGGGAGTTGGTAGGCTCAGGTAGGACCAGTTTAGAGACCAGAGAAAAGTGTTTTTCATAATATGGGACCTTTAAAGATGAAAAGAAGCTTTTTTTAATGAACTGAGTGGGAGAACATGAGGGAGAGGAGGAAGGAAAGAGGAAAAAAAGAAGGAACTGTTATGTATTTTTTTACAGAATGCATTGAACTTAAAGACTCTCACAGTATGTACCATCTTAGTATGTGTGTGAGAGAAAGCCAGACTCTTATCACCATGGTAACAGCCGGCTCCTGTGTCATCCTCCATCCTACCCCTGGCTAACTTCAGAGCACACTCACACTCTGTGCATTTCATTTACATTTACCTTGCTTCACTCAGTCACTTTAGAACCATCACAACATCTTTTTTAAAATAATATTCAACTTTCATTGAAATGTGTAGCTTCAATCACTTTCAGTTGTTACTGTACATTCTCTATTAGGAAATGTATATAGCTGCAGCGAGCGTATTCACCTCATCAAATGAGTGAGATTTCATATCCCCTTGCTGTGACACTGTAAGTTTGCCAATTTTAGCAGCCTTCTACACTCGTGGAAAGCATGGCCTGTGTCCATGCCCACTTTACAGTTGCAAGGTTCAAAAGAATAAAACCTATAGAAAGATCTGTACAATAGAAGGTCAGAACATTTCACCACTACATCAGAGAAGAACAGTTTCTTAGAAATGAAGTTAGAAAATATCAACAACTTTCACTGCCATCTATGATCACCAGTGTGGAAAAATTGCACAGGGCAGGTGTAATGTTGGACTTAATTACTGTACAAGAGAAGATGACAATAATTTGAAGTGTTCTCCTTGAATGCTTTCATTTTTAGGAGAGATTTACAATACTAACAATGTCTGCATTTTCAGAAAGCTGAAATTGTGATCCATTAAAGCACAGAAATATTAAAAACGAGCATATCGACACACCGAGAGAACACAGATTTTGTCACTCTTGTCACTAGAATTTCATAGGCATAAAATGTCCTAATAGTCTGAAACCTCCCTCTTTATTATCCATGGACATCCCCACTGACGCCAGATGATTATTCTTCCCTCTCCAAAGTGCTGATTACAGTCAGGCACTTCACAGGACATTTCATCAACCATAAATGGAGGTCCTATTTTTAGGCTCATTTTTTGCATTTTTTCTTCTTTTGTCCTTTTTTTTGTAGATTTTTTTATTCCACTGTACCCCTTTTGTTCAGGCACTTTCTGACGATAGAATAACCCAGCTTGGGGCAAGGGGTAATTAGACAGAGGGAGGGGGAAGACAGCAGGGTAGAAACAGATTGGAGTATCGGGATGAAAACATGCAGAGTTGAGAAGGAGATTGCAAATAAATGCAACATTTAGCTGGGAAAGATGTAGTCAACAAACCAACATGCACACGTGGATGCTCCTACACATTCACAGGAAGTAATAAACACACACATAAAATCACACCTGTGTCTCTGGCCTCTATCCACCACACCTATTAGTTCGATGATTATTGAAACCCCCCTGGTGAGAGTTAATCTGGTCAGAGAGAGGAAGAAAGACAGGGCGAAAACGTGCAAGGGCGGATTAATGGCAACTCCCTATTGCTAACTTGCTCTTTATCTCTTCCTGTTGTGGCTTTGTGAGGAGCTCGATGCATGCAGACACATCCACTCACACACACCTGTCAAAGGAGACCATTGAGGATGGTAAGTGAGTCGGCTGCTGCCAAAATGGCTGCCTTTTGTTTACAAATCTCATTATCCTCTTCAGTTCACGGCGAGCACGATGAGTAATTACTCCACCAGTGTACAAGTAACACGGCTGGTGTAAAATTCACACTCTAGTAGGGTGGATAATAGCTCTTGGTAAATACACACCACTTGCTTTATGACGAGACCATCGCTCACAGTGGAAAATAATAACAGCGTAAGGATACATATATTCAACCAAATGCAACAATGTACACTGTGAATAATCTTTTGTGAGCGTTAGTGCTGCCACTGACGTCACTTTGTGATAATATCTTGCAAGAAAGCAAACTTTGCAAAGAAGCGTTCCAAATACAAGACGAAATAAATATATATTTGTGTTTATATGGGAGAGAGAGAGAGAGAGCGTCTCATATACACACTCACACGGCTGCATTTACGATGGACGCCCATTACAAACACTGAACTGCAGCTGCTTGGGTATAATTTCCAGCACCTGAAAATGAGTATTTCGAGATGGGACACTTATACTTGTTCCTTTTCCCAAAATATATTTTCCCAGCTGGTCTGAAGACTCAAACAGGAAGGCTTGTACAGATGTAACCCCATCCATTAATTGGTCATTTGTATTCAAATAAAGCATGTATTTCAATATGGGTGGCTCCCAGCGGAAATTGACCTTCTCACACCAGCAGTGTTAATACCATGCTTTACTCTGAGCAATCAATTTGCTCAGAGAATACAAAATAGGATGTATTCGCACTTGTTCATCACTTGTTTGTAAAGTCATAACTCTCATAACTAACCGATGTAAAGGCAGTCGTTTTTTCCCCTAACCTTTACACACAGAGCCAGCTTAGTTCACAGTGTGTGTAGTCAATATACATTATCCAATATTAATATGACAACCTTTGTGATATTACCACGAGAAATAATACACATGCTTTGTGTAAATATGAGTCATGTCATGAACAATAACCAAAGGTATGTGTCAGTGTGAGTGAAAGTGAAAGAATGAATGACTACATCGATATGCAAAGACAGGTTGCCACAGGTTGTATGGTGTGTCTGTCGAGACACCATGTGTAGATAACAAAGGTAATGTGACAGTGTGCACGCGCATGTGTGCCATCAAAGAGGTGTATCAGCAAACGTTAGAATAATGTTAACAACATAATCAGCTCATCTTTATGCTCCAGAGGAGGCATAAAGGGACTTCTCTCTATTGATGTTTCACTGGATGATGTGATGATTTTCTTACATGCTACAACTCCTGCATACAATATTTTCATCTGAGGGTATGCAGTTTTCATTACTTTTTGTACTTCCTGCAGTCTCTGCATGACTCTAATAGGTGAGAAAAGGTGTTTCAAGCTTTGAAGACATCAAATATTTTGCGTAGCAGAACCACATGCGACTTTTGCCATTTCAACTGTGCTGAGAGTATCTCATACACTATAAAAGGTGTTTGATGATCGTGAAAACCAAACCACAGACATATATAAAAAATACATGGATTAATGCACAGTTCATCCAATCCCATCTCTGCCTTGACAGAAACATGAAGACTGCAGCTTTGACACTGGCTTCAGAGATACAAAGACACACCGCATCCAAAACATTTTTTCATCTGAAAGTGGTGTGAGGGAAAGTGAAATGCAAAAGAAATGATAGACAGAATAAATGGGCCTCAATGGATTTTGATTCAGGACACACTTTCCCTGCTATCAGATGAAAATCTTGCACTTTTGTATGGTCAGAGAACTGGGAGCAACTCCCATCTCAAGCTGTCCAGCATGCATTTTTAACTTGCACAGTGAAGTTTTAATGGGGTTAAGTGGTCACGAAAAACACAGAAATATGCATGAACAAATTTGTTTGACCGCAAGAGCACTTTCATTTTGTGTGATCCAAAACATCACACAAGCCACAAAGAGACAACAGTAAATAAACCAACATACATACAAGCATTTTAGCCATGTTAATTGTATGGCTCTAGAGATGGAAATGTCAGCCTTCCAGTCAGTCAGTCCATCACTTTGGTGCAGACTGAAATAGCTGACCAGCAGCACCCTGAGCAAATACCCGCAAAACTAATGATATTCCTACTAGCCTCAGCTGTTGTGTTTGCTGTGTTAAATGTTGTGTTGGATGCCAATTAGGAAACGGCCAACATGACAAACTGACACGGCTGACACAGTTAACATCACATGCTGAACATCAATACTGATCATGTTAGCATACTAACATTGGCATTTAGTTCAAGGCATCCACCTCCACCACCTCCTCTGGCTTAATCCAAGGCTCTGGAAGCTCTGAGATCCCAACTTGACATTATTTACACTTTTCTCTGTAGCCATTCAGTGCACGTACCCCATCTGGCTGTGGGTGCATGAGCTTTAACTTCATTTGCGACTGCAGAAAAGTGATAAAAAGAAAAAGTCTTGATTAGTGACACTCTGAATTAAATAAATGTTTGTTTGTTTGGGTTTTCCACAACTGATGATAGAAACAGCTAAGGAGGGAACAAACTCTCTGTGTTGTTTTTTCCATTCGGGTGTTTAGGAGAATGCTGCAACACTGTTTTGCTGTGAAGCCTCAGAAATGTTTTGTGGATTAAGAAAATTTCGCTGACTTTCCACCACCATGGGGGTGGCTAGAAGTAGCGGGTGAATCTTCTGAACTGTTCCTTTAGGTCTTTTAATTGCATGGTGGTTAAGCTGCTCTAACCATTGTCCCATGACCAAAATCTTCACTATTATTTCAGGTTTTTTCACACTGTGAATATGAAATAAATTGATCCCTCTTTGCATATAAACAGCCTCCTGTGGCTTTTTGTCCTTTTTTGACACCATCACAGAGATTAGCATTTGTTTAGAACCAGGAAACGGCAAACAAGTTGACCTTATGTGTAATGCATTAACTACCGATAAATAAGTAAATGAGGAAGCCGAGTGTGGAAATGAACTGAGGTGAATCTGTAATTGAAGAGAGCGAAAGTAAGAGGCAGCTGATGCAACTGACAGAATCTACATGTCTTATTGTCAAGCTGTCAGGCGAAGTAATTAAAAAAGTAGCTGCCATCGATTGGGTGATGAGGTGGAGGGGAGCAAGAGGTGGAGGAGGAGGAGGAGGAGGAGGAGAGACAGGAGTGAAAGATAGTATGGTATACCGAAGTGATTAAACTGAAGGACATTATTATGCATACATGTATTCGAAACACACATTATTATAATCCACATACCAAAGTCATGTGTGTGTGTTTTAATCTCATTATTTGTTGTCTATATACAATATGTGTGTGCATTAATCTATCTGTGTGTGTGTGTGTGTGTGTGTGTGTGTGTATCGCTATGTTTGTGAATGTGTGTGTATGTGTCAGTGTGTGTCCCTGCATGTTCCCCATGGGTGCATTCACCAACTCCCCATACTGGGTTGCATTATTGTATTGATTAATTGTCATTGATAACTGATGGCTGCAATGACTTGTTTTCTTGTTCTGTGTAGCGAGTGGAGATCTACTAGAAAATGAAATATGCCTTCAGTAATTGGTTTTAAATGGAAACGCTGACTTGGGGGGTTTAAGAAGTTTACTGCATTAGTGCAGAGGTTATTGTGCCTGCAGATGTTCCTGTGTGTCTGTGATTAGTGTGTGTGTGTGTGTGTGTGTGCGTGTGTGTGTGTGTGTGCGTGTGTGTGTTTGCACTTGTTGGCGTGTGTGTTCTGTATTTTTCCATCTTAGGTGGAGTTAAGACACTCATTAATTGCCTGAGGACTCCATTAGCCAGGCTGATTACCCCTGCATCAAACTGACAGGTTACGAGCATGCGCATAACCTGTCGGCACACACACACACACACACACACACACACACA
>JBCAUF010000134.1:29877023-29889112 GCA_038406115.1 Haemulon aurolineatum
GGCAGTAGAACCAGGGAAGAGGTGGAGAGGAGGTCAAGTAGACCACAGTGAAACACACACACACACACACACACACATATACATAATAGCAAAAAAAAAAAGGGAAAAAACACATGGGGAATCTGCATAGTACAGCAACACACACAGGCTCTCTTTCACCTACACACAGCCATCCACGCACCAACACACAGAGACACACACCTTTATTGCACCACCCTGCTGACTTAGAGGACAATGTAAATTCAGTCAGGGATGAGTAATAACACTGCAGATACACACATTCTCCTACACATGCACATGTGTGTATGGGAACACACACCAGCATATTTTCTTGCACACATTTCCTCGCTTCTAATTTCTGACAAAGCAATGCCAGAGTAGACCTCAGGCTCATAATAAGCAGCGTGTAAAAATAGAAGCACTGGGTTTGCACAAAGCCCAGATGCTTGGCTCCCAGAAAATGCTAATTCTGTTATAGGGCCACGCAGACATGCAGTAATGCATGGACTAGACTAAGGACGCTTTCTTGAAAAGCATAAGGGTATGGACTTGTATGAAATGAAGGAATATAAAGTTCACCTTGCAACATGTGTTGATTTTAAGTTAGTGGGAAATAAATAATTGAAAGAGTTGATGCTTTTTCAACACCAAATCAAAATGTGAGTAATGTAAATGTGTACTGATTCACTTTTTGCATTTTTCAAAAATGCAATGCAGAGTGAGTTTTTACGCCTAAAACTTTTCCTTTATGTAAGCAAATACTTACTAGTATAATGTTATATGTTTGATCCAGGCGAGATGTGGCATAGAGACTTTCCCTGACTGGGGAGTTGGCAAGTGGCAGTGTTTGCAGTCATCAACTGATCAGCTGACTTTGCTGAAATGGAGCCTAAAAAAGGCATTTCTTGAATCCTAGCAACTCAAACCATGTGCTCAAACCATCCATCTGTCAGTCAATTTGGAGCGCCATTCCCATCTTGTCCGTCTCTCAATTTGATTGTTGAATTGAACATTAGAGTGTTGTAATTACTTAATAAACACCCTATTCAAAAATGTGACTCATCTTCATCATACGAAGATACTCGAAATATTTAGAGACTGAAATTTAGTTGAAGTTCGGAACACATGAATAAAAAATGACTTTGCAACGGCTCGAGAAGAATTCAAAACAATATGGCTTGTTAAAGAACCCATGAAATGGAGATTGGAGCTGACTTTATGACAAGTGGACCTGATAAAAAGGAAATAGGCAGGGGTTTTGCAAGCTGATGAGCAGCGGAGCACATCACATCAGAACTTCACAGTACATTTACCATACAGTTGAAGAAAGTGATTTGGGTCTTTTTTTGTTTGAGTGCAAATTTCTAACAGGTAAACTTTTTGTGCGAAACTTTTGGTCTGTATCATCTCCTTGGAGAACCTTAGGGTAAGGTGCATTGCTGAACACCTCCAGAAGTCATTTTTCACTTCATGGGGTCTTTACTAGTCAATGCTCATCACATTATAATAACATTAGAGCTGGCTGTTTTCTCTGCCCTAGATTTGGCTGTGTGGGAGTGAGGGACTGGAGGGAGTTTTGTCCAGGAGAGAAAAGTGCAAACTTCTAACTAAGTTTCTCACGCACATAATGATGCACCTGTCCATTAAAGCTAAATGAGAACATCTAGTCATACATAACACTCAGGCGCACGTGAAAAACACACACATTCACATATGCTCATTTGTAAGGTATGCTCGTTTACCCGATCCCTTGTTACTTCACCTCCCTTCAGCTCACTCCTCATTGAGTTAATTAGGTTGTGCATTCATCACACCTGGTAGAGTGAGAGAGACAGTGAGGGAGATCCATTGTAAATTATGCTTAACATTCATACATGCTGAGCATGTATGATTTTTTTTAACATAGCTCATCATTCACAAGCTTCTTGTTTTTTTCCAGGGACTGAAATGTTTAATTATCTCCCCTCTCCTGGATGGATTGTTGTTTCAAATAATAAAAAAAAACAAGTCAGCAAGTCATTTTAGATTGAATTTTACATTCACATACATTTATCATAATGTTATTTGATTGTGATTTATAGTTCTTAAGGATCTAATAAAGTAACACAGAGTTAATTAGTGCTAAATTAGGAAGGTACTTAAGTACTTGGAAAATGAGGCTTTAATTATGAAACCAAGTGTAATTGCTCAATAACGTAGATGTTTTGACCGGCAAGCATCAAAGCCAGCAAGATTCGGTGTGTGAGTGTGTGTGTGCCCATAAGTGCCTTGTTTTCAGCTTGACTATACTGTGACTTAATGGGAGCGACTGCTGAGTGGCTCCAACATTGTGGACATCTGCCCTTCCCTCTCTTTTTCTATCACTGTCTTCTTCTCCCTCTTTTCCCCTCTGTAAAGCCCCGCCTCTCTCTGTGACAACCTTGGAGTGTCTTTTATCTCTGCGGGCCAGCTCAGTGTTGTTGGACGTTGAGTAATGTCAATCAAAGGACAGTATAACGGACTATAATTGTAGATGAGAGACAGATGCTGACAACATAATTTCCTTGATTGATCCAGATTTCTTTGAACATTAACCATTGAAATTAGGAAGCTTACAGGGTCAAGAGAGGGCCACAGTTGCGCAGATGGGAAGATTAACACCTGGGTCTCACCTTTAGCTGATAGTGCAGGCATTGAGCACATGGCGCAGCACAAGCCAGAAAGTGATTGCTTTTGTGAGATGTTTGTTCTCTCTCACAGGAGTCGCGGAGCTTGTTCTTCACAAGGACACAAGTATTGACTGGATATTCAGCTGAGGTCTTAGTTCAGACTGGGAAGGCCAAAAAACGCTGATGTTTTTTTCCCCTTAAATTTGTCCATTCATCCTCTAAGAAGATGCACGATTAAAAAAAACTGGTAAAGATTTACACAGGCTTTATCTTCAGCTTTAACTTCAGCTTCCAGAGTTCCTCTGCCTATGAAAGAGGATGAGTCCAACCACTCTGGAGAGACATCTCAGGCGGGTGTTGTTTATTTGATGGAAACAGACCGAATGGTATGTGTACACAAAAACCACACATATGGCATTTCCCCACACACTGAGTGCTATGTGGCACACCAACACATATCTCAGGCCGTGTTTACACACACAAGGTCAAGATCAGCAATAAACAGTGCTCTGAAAATTTGATATTTTCATGACCTTGAAAGTGTGGTATCTGGGTTGCCAGAGGAGAGCGCAAAGTGCACCAATGGGAGGAGAGGCCAAACAAGTGGAAGGTTCATACAAGTGATGCAGCACACTAAGAGCTGCTGATATTGGTAGTGGGAACTGGGGCTTAGACGATATCCTGAGAGTAAAAGTCTCATATCTTGGAGCAAGATGCTTAAAATGTAAAAAAAATAAAATAAAAAATCTTGAGTATGTGCTTTCCACAGTATGAAAACCTTCTTCTGTTTATTAAATCTCTGCAGCCATCTAAAGGCAGCAGGGCAGATATGTTGACAAATGTAATGAGCCTCTGACTCTGAGGTGGCACAACAGGGCACTGTGCCACCACACACTACCATTCATTGTGTTTACCTGTGCATGTCTCTAGAGCAAACCAAAAGTGATGGTGAAGTGGGGATGTAGGAACTTTTTAATTAATTGTGTGATCATTGATGCAGATTTCTAATATGCAAATTAGAGGCACATTATTGACTTTACTTCCCTCGATATTTTAAAATACTTAAGAATACTTAAGACAGCCTGTTTTGCATGTTAAACTAACTAATCACTTTTCTGATATCTGATGATGACGAAGGGAAATATCGCTGGTCAAAATCTGTGAAACTGTCCTTTTTCTTTGCTGTCTGATGGAGCACACAGAGCCAGAGGTGTTAGTATGCAAATAGACTGAAGGCATGTCTGCATCCAGCTATGGTTATTGTAAACCTGGGACTAGAAATCAGGCTTTACGAACATGAACATGAGCATTTTGTCTTTGTGAGTTTTAGCTCTGAAAAAACATAAGAAGCTTTACAAGTTGTATCAGAATCACAATGAGTATTATCATATTAATGATTATTTTGTGCTCCAATAACAATCTTTCTGTTAAAAAAATTGTAACAATCAGCTCCAACACTTTTGGTCAGATGTGCTTTGCTGTGTTCAGCGCTCAACTCAACAAGACCACACAGTCGTGCACAGACACCTGCATGCATTCAAGTACACAACTGTAAGATTAAATGACAAGGGCACTTGCTCAGCAGGGATGTATTCACCGTCCTGCTCCCTGTCACAATTTGGAGTGACTCGCATGCACATACAAAGGTTGTAGAGGACATAGTGTTCATAACAGAGAACACTCATTGTCCGGCCCTTCTGTACTTACAGCTGGGATACACAGCTGACTAACAGCAAGGCTGCTCTCTTGGAACAACAAATGGCTCACAGATGCTCAGAAGTCGACAAAGGGGAAAGGGCGTCTCTAATTTTGTGACTGCGCCCAACAATGGTCCTAAATCCTCAATTTTCTTACAAAGTGTTGATGCTCTGAAATTCTATTTTGTGTTTGGTTCAATTTGTGGACAGAGCTGTCTGCTGTGGTTCATGTGGCAAGACAGTTTACTAAGAGGAATAGACGGAGAGCTAGCAAATAATTATAAATAAGGTGTGCGCCGCTCGACCTGAAGAGGAAGAATTGGAATTGACCACCAAGTAAAGAAACACGGTACTCTATCATCCTTAAGGTGGAAATAATAGACAGCACACTTGACAGACAACCTCCATCATTATCATGAAGGGAGGTGATGGTAAGCTAAATTTTAGGCTAAGACTGCTTAGTATAGCTATTACTTAGTATTACTATAGGGGTACTATTTGTGAGTTTTATTTGGAGCACATAATACTTTTCTTAGATAGGAATAGTGACAAGATGACAGGGAATGAGGACGACATGGATACTTCATGGCTGGTCATTTTTAAGCCACAGCGGAGGCCTGTCATTGCATTTGTGTAAGTATAGATGGAATTAAAGCCATTATGTGGCATGTATAGACAGAGAAATTGTTTCAAACTATGTATTCAATCAAAAGCATTGTGAGACAGATGACTGAAAAACACAGCTGAAATGTGTTTATAGTAGACATCCTGCTACTACAGTGTGTACAGTAAGTATCACATGGGACTGGGTCCTGTTTGGCTGAACAAGTAGTACATGCATTATTCAGTGAGTTGATCTACAGAGAAGAGTGGGTAAGAGCCTATTAGAAGGTGTAGCTTGTGTGAAATAGCACTTGGAATTACAAAGTTGAGAAAATGGAGTGGAATTGATTTTCATAGAAGGGCAGTAGCATGTTGCAAGATTCTCGCTTCGAAGGAGCCAGTCTGAAGAGATAATTTTCTTCAAAGCTGGAGATAAATGATAAGAAAGTACAAAGCCACTAACAATCTGCTGGCTCATGTTGCCTTTATGGCCAAACATCCATTCACAGGCACACACTCAATAAGCTAGCTTCAACAGAGAGATGATAACATGCAGTAACGAACATTAATGCACAGACCTGAGCCCAGGCTCACTCTCTAATTGTCTCTGAGATGACTCTGCCACTCCACACTCAAATCTCTGGGAGGATGAACGATGATTACGGAGCTGCCGAGCATCAACTGCTGAGAAGCAACTCTCACACACAAGTGCGTTTATTCATGCGCCACATTCACCCGCAATCACCCACAAATGCCCTTGCACACCCACGCACACACAAACCTATTTTCATAAAGCATTCAGGCCTGCTCACACAAAGATTACATACATTTGCAGACAAAAATGTGGATTCATGCTATTCACATGTGAAGGGATGTTGATTAATGTTTGTGAAGTGATTGTCCAGAGCACCAAAAGGGCCTTTTTCCTGAAGAGGAGGGCAGAAAATGCGAAAGCAGCAATTTCAGTGAATCCATGCAGTTGATTTTAGGGTGTGTATACATTTCTCTAGACCTACACAGTGAATGTCGGTTTGTATTACTATTAAATGTCGGTTGATTGACTGTTGATCCATATCTCAAAACTTAATCTTTAATTTCCACCTTAAACAATTCATCATATTTTCAGTTATTCATTGTCTCCATTGGATTTTTATATCAAAAGCTTCTGTTGCAGATACTTGTTCATTCTAGACTGTAACAAACAACAGTAACAGTTTAATGAAGATAATAATAGAGTTAAATACAAATTACTTATGACAACAAAGCCAGATGTAGTTGAAAGCTCTGGAAAAGGCAAGCAAGTGGACCTTGACCTAAGATGTTGGTTTTAACTCACATTTAACCAAATAATGGTCAAATTAAAAAAAAAAAAATGGGTAGGATAGATTCTCCAACTTCAGATCGAGAGAAAGGTAGAAAGAGAGTGAAGGGAAGCAGCAGGACCATGATAAAATATTTTACATCGGGTGGCTGAATGAAAGAAGTGAGGAATCAATGGTGAAAATTTGATATGGGAGAAAATGGGAGACAGGGGTGGGGGAGAGAGATAAAGAGCCAGGGGGATGAAGGAGCTATTCATGGAATAAGTGTAATGGAGACAGCACTGAAGTGATGACCAACATCAACTATGAGTCTCGTTAATAGTCACGCTGTGTGTGTGTGTGTGTGTGTGTGTGTGTGTGTGTGCGTGTCACCTAATATAAATGTGTTTATTGTGCCTGTTCATTTCAGATAAGTATGTGCAACCAGAAGTGCGATATTGCAGTATCTATCCATGTGATGGTCACAGATTTATGAATCAGAAGTGTTTGCGTGTGTGTGTGTGTGCTCTATGCTGCTTCTTGCTCTTACTCCCTTTTTTACACACTAATGTGCATGCACACACGAACACACATTGACACCTACAGTGCAGCTCATCTGTCCTGATGAATGTTATTACCTGCTGCATTTGTTTCCTCTCATCAGCCTCTCCCCTGCTAGTCAACCTTGTATCATGCCTGATATACAGGTTTCACACTCACACACACCCACCCACACACACACACCCACATCAATATGAAATACTGCAGTCTTCCTCCTGCTGACAACGCACTGTTATGAAGTTTCCTCTTTTTTTTACCCTCTCTCATTCTCTCTTACTCTTTTGGTCCATCTTATACTGTTCCTGCTAAGTTTAATGCATTTTCACACACCGTGTGGTTCAAAAGTGCAGGTGATTCATAATACATTTTTATCACCTTGCTTATAAGAATTGCATTAATTTACGGGTTCAAGAAGTGAGAGAGAAGAGGGAAATCTAAGGGAGGAGAGAGGAACAGAAACGAAGAATTTAGAAAATGCCTGACATGGAGCAAAATAGAGCAGCCCATCAACAGCCTTCTCAAAATGAGCTTTTCATTAATTAAAGAAATAACTCTTACATTTCAGAAATTATAAATTAAGAAATAAGGCCCATGGCGTTTAAGTGCCATTAACTGTGAGTCTGATATTTTGTGGAGATTTTCATATAAATTACAAAGCAATCTACATAATATATGACTTGAATAAATTCTTTTTCCTATCAAGGATAAAGTCGGTGATTTTGCTTTGAATGTTCTTTGGTCCTTGATCAATTCATTTCATATGCATTACATTTTCTCTGTCAAGTATTCATCAAATTGATACCAATTTTGAAAATCTCTCAAGCAGTTAGGGCCCTGAAATGATATTGGCCTTGCATTCATTTTTCAAAAGTTTTAAATCTACACCGGAATAATGGTTGAAAGGCTCCCCTGACAAGCGGTCGAGGAGGGGACCAAAGGATTATCAACAAATTTGAAGAAACACGTATCAAGACAAACGAAGTGTCAGTTAGCCGTCATTGAGCCTTTCAGTGACTCTTAGTCATGTCAGTCATCACTATGACTTAAGGGACTTCACAAAGCACAAGTTAAGAAAATAAAATCCTTGCCGTAACATAATAACCACTTGTACAATCCAATGTGATCCAATACAACAGCTCTGCCATAAATTCTGCCTTTGTAAGGATAACAATAATGTTCAGTTTTTGATTGACATGTCCAGAGAGGTATTAATTAAACTACATGGTGATAATTGAAGTTCTATTTTGAACTGGTGTAAAGCTGGAGTACATTATTACATTTTTGGCCCTTTCATGTATGTTAATAGGGTGGCCAAAACTATAGAAACACCTCTCAAGATAATGCACTCCAGTTCAACACCAGTTCAGAATACTTAATTAATCACCAAGTGGTTTAATTAATACCTCTCTGGCTGTGTCGATCAAAAACAGAAAATTGCTATTATTAGACCACCAGATTTGGGTATCAGCAGGTCTACTTCTTGACAGCATAGGCACTCTCCCCCTGTGAGCGTAGGGTCAGAGCACCTACAGGATCACTTCCAGTTTCCAGAGCTTCACATCCTTGCAGCAGCCTGTTCACCCTCCTTGGTCTGTTGTCCCTCTCTCTCTCTCTCTCTCATCTGCTCTTAAATTTGTGGAAGTTCTTCGTCTATGCACTCAAACTCAACCAAGCACTAGTGGCCATTGAATTCAAATGGCTCATCTTCACTGTCCACATAATAAAAAGAAACTAAATTCTTGCCGTCAGTTTATCTTCCTAAACTCCAAACACCTCCCTTCAACTCTCACTCATGTTTCCAGTTTTGTTTTCCTGTAATAACTCTCAAGTTTTGTGAGATTTCAGCGCAAGAGTTGAATGCACCAGTAATGTTGCAAGAAAAATAATAATTTGATCCATTTATTGGCAAAAACAAGCACTTTTAGTGGACTTAACTGAGAATCTCATTGTCGATTGGGATGGGATTATACCGTAGCCATTGCCGCCATGTCACGGCTGCTGCCCGAGCCGATCTACTGGACCAATTCCAAAAGTTTTGTGAGTATTCAATAACATAGCCACATGTATAAACATAGGGTCCAAGTAGAAAATACAGGAATTTCCCTTTAACCCCTGATCATGTCTCTTTAAGGGGTCAGTAAGTTATCAGGATTTTGCAGGAGTTTATGGTACCTCTTAAAGAGATTATTCCCTTTCCAACTTGGCTCTTTCCTGGTTACTGCAGTTGTGGGTCCTGTGGTGGCCATCGGCATATTAGAAGTTCTCATTTAAAGTGTTAAGGACAGGCACCCCTGTGCAGCTTTGTCTAAGCATTTATTCAACACTTAATGGAGTGAATAGGGCAGTTATGTGTTGTGCGGCGTCCCATGAGCTCTGTGTAATATGCAAATACAATGTGTGCTACCAAATAAGGTTACACTGGTGAGGTCATGGGCAGGTGCGGGACCTTTTCCAAGGTGTGGCTTCTTATGTAATTCTATGATGTTCTTGCTGCAGCACTGAAAGCATGAATAAGCAATTTCTACCACCATTGCACATTGGTGTTTGTAGATGGGTATTTTGAATCCATTCTGCTCACCTACCCTATGTCCACTTTGAGAAACCTGAAGAGAGCATACATGCATGCTTTGGTGGCCCTCCTGTTTATTGCTGCATTCCATTTAAGTTGGTAAAGCCGGGCATACACTGTACGATGTTTGAAAATCTTGTTGTTGATACCATCACACACTGTCTGAGAAAACCGGCTACATCGAACACAACCAGAGAGCTCACACTGTACGGGGGAAAACCATTTGAAAACGACTTGTGGTCCCTGCTGACTGTCCTGTCTCTTGACAGCTGTCAATAAAGATTTATTTGAAAGCTTCGACGCTGGCTGGTTTGTTTATTAGCAACATGCTAACCAAGCAGAGGAAGACTGCTTTGTTGATTGCCGCGGCACTGTGCGCTGAAACGCTAAAAAAAAGAGGCGCCAGCACATCTGGACTTGAAGATGGCTCAACAGACATGGACAGTACAGGTTGTCCATTTTACAACGTGAATTGGAGGTATTTTTAACTTGATAACAAACACGATGCGTCGCTATGGTGATTTATCAGTTTGCGCAGGTGCGCTGAGGGAGGAGGCCCTCCAATCGGTTCAGGGTTCTGCTTCCACTGTGCGAAAGAATTTGTCAGCCGAAATACATACGACCATCCAACGGTGGTTTGAGAGCAGATGATCAGCCCTCGTACCCCCCTGTACACTGTACAGCAAAAGACGCCCGGTCGTGCGTCTCAAAAATCGTGTCAAGAACGGCTAAAATCGTACAGTGTATGCCTGGCTCAACCAGAGCTGGGAATTATGAACATTATGCAGTATTTTAGGAAGGGGGACAATATGGAGTTAAATGAATGTGATTTATGTAGGGAAAAGAAATAAAAACAGGTGTGCTGATGCAATTGTGCTCACCTTTATTTCACCAAAAAGTGAATATTAATCACTTCCCCTATCAATGTTAATGATTCAATGAATGATGAAAAATTGCGTGGTGTGAGGTGTGAACTTTTTTGGCTTCTGAAGGGGGGCATGCCAGAAAAAGTTTGAGAACCACTGTGTTAGGTGAAGGAAAAATAATTTCCAGCGATGTCACATTTCATTATAGCTGTAGTTTTCTTTTTTTTCCCCCTTCATCTTCTATTTCATTCTGGCTCTGAGAAGGGGGATAAGCTTCTTCCTCAGGAGAGTCTCCACACAGTCCTGCCAAGGCGCCCCTGTCTTCCCATCTCATCTCGATGAAAGGCCTTTTCATGGTCCTCAACTCTGTAATGAACTGACTGATCTTGTCCACCTAGCTGTTTGTCACATTACTGGTTTGACTTGTTTGTTTTGCTAATTAAAACTGTTAACTGTAAGAATGACAATAATTGCAATCACTGTCTGGTATATCAATATATAGTGTTTGATAATCTAATAAGTAATTATAATCTCACAACAGGTCATTATAATCCAGTAAGGGGCTGATTATAATGGCTGATTATTAAAGTTTTAATTGCAACATCGCCGATGCACGCTTACATAGATAAAATAGATAATAATTTTAAACCTAATAAAAGATTATCGCAATTCAGGCGGAGGCAATTACAATCTGAGAAGACCACAGCAAATTAGATGTATTAATCAAAATGTGCCATCGTCATGTTTGTGATCAACATCAGACCATGAATATTCACCACGAGGATATTTTTCTAAAAGTAATCCTAAAAGATCATGTATATCTAGAAAGAATGGCTTAATGACTAAAATTATTATGATTGCTTCTAGCTTTAATTAAGGCATATATAAAGGATCAGCACATTCATTTTGTTCACCCATTGTCCTCTGCACACAAGTATGTTTGACAGTCATGAACATTGTACCACGGCAACAGAAAATATGAATTCAAAACATCTAACAAAGTTCACTTGAGTAGTTTATCAAGAAGAGTTGTTGAACCAGGTGTGACCTTTACAAAAATACTGTTACTGCTACAAGTGGCATGACACAGTTTACGTTAGGTCACACTGACTACAACTCTGAAATATGAGTGAAAATTTGAACACCTTTTGTCTTATTGTCTGCAGTATGTATAACGGAGGCCACAGGCCATTGATTTATAATAAAATTGTTCTACAGTACTACTCTAATTATTGTTGGAGTCTTTACCTTTTTTTCTGCAGTCAATGGTCATGAAATAAATGCTGTAAACCACTCACTATCCTCAGAAAATAATGCAGTCAAAAATCTGCCTTGTCTGATTTTTGTCTCTGGATGGAGGCAATTGCTTTGAGCCTGCCATTTAAAGAAATACAAAATCAGCCAGAATATCTTTCTCACCGTACCAGAATTACAACTTCTGCAGACAAACATCGAGCACTGACATTACACTGTGGAGGTCTATAAGGTCTAAAAGACTAGGTTTGGAAAGTATATACATATGTGACAGACTGAATCCAGTATTGATTTAAATTTCTTTGTTATATGGAAAAAATAAACATATACTCCATGATCATAAAAGATGGTCATCATTTTAACACTAGTGTGTGTGTAAAAAGTTAAACATCTACAGTATCATGTTAGCCAACTGGCTCTGGCAGTGAAAATCAAAACTGTCAAGGTGATCCCCTGACGCATGAGCACCCCAGTCTGTAGTGCACTCACTGAGGCTAATTTGACGCCTCCATGACACACACACACACACACACACACACACACTCTTCTCTAATTCTCAGTTCATCTCTTCCTTTCCCCTTACACACAAA
>JBCAUF010000134.1:29957426-29973605 GCA_038406115.1 Haemulon aurolineatum
GTGCTGCCCAACATCCAGGCTGTGCTGCTGCCCAAGAAGACCGAGAAGCCCGCCAAGAAGTAAACACCACCCGGCTCTGCTTCACCAAACACAACGGCTCTTTTAAGAGCCACACACCTACCTCTAAAAGGGCATGTTTCTACGATCAATGAATATTGTTTAGTGAACTAGGAAATCATTTAGTGGCTGAACTTCTGAGCACAATAATGTAACGTAACGTAAATGTAACGTAAAAATATCATTCAGAGGCTTCATTTAGTCAACAGTTTGTGGGACACCCCATTCATATGATTAGCACTTTAATCTGAGGCCTATACTATAAAGCAGAATTTGTTGATTTAGGGTTAGGGTCCTCCTACAAGGTAGCTCTCAATTGGGACACCTCATCATGGCAACTTTTGCTGAATTCTTAATCTACTCCATATCAGGTTATGTAAGAGATTAATGTCTCTGAAATCTTGGCTTTCTGACTTCAGGTCCTCACCCAGCTGTGTGGATAATTATCAATATTTAGCAGGACTGATGTCACCATCAGAGGATCCTGTAGACTTTTCCTGTAGATCCATTATCGACAAATACCGTGATAGACTGACAAACAACTGATTGCAGATCACTTATTTTAATATCTTTGCAGGGATATTATAAGGGATGTTGCAATGATCTATTAGCTTGAGCATTCACACATTGTGCAGGTTTTTTACTGGGTGACAAAGAAGAATGGCTCAGCTTCTGTTTTCTATTACATCCTCCGAGAAGGTTTATATAGTTGGGATCGCAGAGGGAGACTGAGATTTTCTCATTCGTGTGATCCGGCTGGGATGTGAGACTATCGCTGATAACTGATTCACTTGTTCATGCCCTGAATAACTATTATTCACACGGACGCCTGTTGGTGTTCACCTCCCTCCACTGATAACAGTACCAGCGCCGCTGACATATAATAAAAGGAAGCATGAATCAAAGCCATCAACGTGATCTACCCCTCTGCAAACGGTTTCTCTTTCTTTTTAACACAAATAAGCTAACTCTGCACACAACTCGGACATTGTAAACATAAATATGTGCAAATTTCAAATCCTCAGCACTGGATCCAGGAAAAGAGCATGACAAGAATCACCTGAAAAATGGAAAATTACAAAACCTCTGAGAACCCACTCTCCACCAACCAATTCATCCTCCAAGAAATCCGAAGACTCGAGCCACAAGCACAACTTCAGAAACTGGTTCATATGAGAAATGGCAACATCCTCATCTTCAAGGACCTTCCCTCCCTCAACGCTCTACTCCAAGCGTGGCCAAAGTCCGGCCCGGGGGCCAACTGCGGCCTGTGTTCAAATTCCCACCAGCCCGCTGTCAAAAAAATCAATAATATATGGCCCACCAGCACTGTTGACTACAGTATAAAATACACACGTACAAAAAAGCTATTATATATTTCACCAGAAGGTAGCAGCAGACCTGTGGCTGCACCATAGACGGGTCGCACGACCTAATGTGACCCTTTCCAGCCTATTTCTAAAATGGCGACCATAACTAAAAAAAGGAAAGTTGACAGTGAGGGCCGCCGCTTCCAGGAAAAATGGAAATTGCAGTATTTTTTCACTGAACTACGAAACAACGGGGTCTGTTTGCCAGGAGACTGTAGCTGTTTTCAAGGAATTCAATATCAAGAGGCACTACCAGATGAAGCATGACAACTACGAAAAGCTAACAGAGAACGATGGTCTGGAGACTTGAAGACGTTTCAGCTGATATTAAGAGACAGTTTGAGGCAAAGGGACAGGAGTCTGACTTTTTTTCGTTAGCCTGTGATGAAAGCACAGATGCATCTGACACCACTCAGTTACTGATTTTTTTGAGAGGAGGGGACAATGAAATGAACGTGAGCGAAGAGCTACTTGACCTCCAGAGCCTTAAGGACCAAACAAGAGGAACAGATTTATTTGATTCTGTTTGTTCCTCCGTGGATGACATGAAACTATGGAATAAAATCACTGGGATTATTACGTATGGCGCACCTGCCATGGCTGGCGCTCAAAGTGGATTATCAACCGTCAGAACTATGGCTGGCTGATTAGGGATTTTTAGTGGGCATAACATGGCATCTGAACACGCCGAACACGAGCCTTCAGGGGCAATATGCAGTGGTAAGCGAACTGTATTCACACATCAAAGCCTTTGGTATCAAACTGCACCAGTTTTCCACAAAACAATTTCAGTGTGCAAATGAGGAAGTATGCAGCAGACATCTCATCTCTGGCTGAGGAGTTCCAACAGCGCTTTCGGGATTTTCGCAGGTATCAAGAAGGAGATCACGCTTTTTTCCTCTCCTTTTTCCATGGACCCTGACGACTCTCCAGACCATCTGCAGCTGGAGCTCATTGAGCTACAGTGTGACGCAGTGTGTCACCAACAGCAGCAAGAGATTCGACCATTTGCTAAGAAAATGCTGAGCTTCTTCTTCTGGCTCGACATACTTGTGCGAGAAGACCCTAACCCTAACCCAGAGAAAAGTGTCTCTGCTCTTTACTTCATCACTTTCTGTTTATATGGCTTCCTGGCACTTTCAATTTTGACATCTTGTGTGTATAAGAGAGGAACAGCTTCTGTATATGCTGTGTCTGAGGCTCCAGGGCTCTGCTAATGCTGCATGGCTGCTCCTCCTCCTTAGTAACCGTTACCAAGGCTTACAATCTTGTTGGCAAGCTGTTAGCTTTAACTCCAAATTAAGTTAAATTAGTTTGTAGGAAGTTATTTTGTTTTGTCCCCCCCCCCCCCTCTCTCTCTCTCTCGCACACTCTCTCCCCTGCCTTGGTCCATTTACATTCTCCTTCCCCAGAGTCCTGCTACTCCCACCTCCTCCCACTCAACAAGCTCCACTCACAATGGGTAGAAAAGGGCAGAGTTCTGAGCTCTGAGTTACCCCACCAGGCTCAAGATCTCTCAACTCGACTCGACTCTCCTACCGGACTCAGGATATTTTAGTCTTAGTCTTAGGTAATCAGACCTCAAAGAGCCAGAAATGAGTGGTGGAGGCAAAGTTGGTCAATAACCAATCAGAGCATTGGAGATGTGCAGTGGTTAATTTGTGTAAGCAGTGAGAGCAGTGGTATCATGAAGCTGCTACAGGACAACAAAGAAATGTCCAATGCCACACTGCGTTGAAGATGATGCAGCAGCATTTACTGCTATAGAACCAAAGAAGTCTGGTCCACACTTAAAAACATGGTCTTATTTTCAACTTAAACTATAAATCAGTAATAAATCAATGTATGGTCTGCTAGAGGAGAATTTGTCTCCCAAACAGAAATATTTCAACTTGCCATTTGGGTAGTGTGTATGAAAATGTCCTTCCTGTAGTGACTCAACTCGCATTTCTGTTTCACTTTCATACAGACTCTCTGCTCTCCCACTCAGAAAGGGATAGGCCTATACATGATCGACGTGCTGTTTCACAGCAGCATCATATCCTTCATCCTAGTTTTTCTCTCCCAAACATCTGATTGGCCAATTGGCGGAGCCTTTTCTTAGATTCAATCCTGAAAGCTACCCTGACCCAGAGCAGGTTAGCATTCAGAGTAACTTACCTCGGTGGTACCAGAAAGTCAGGGTTAACTAGCCCTGAAGTTGCCTCATTAAGCTGGCAATCCTACTTTATGGTACAGACATCTGAACTTGCAGGAAATACATGTAGCCTCTTTTGTGGAGGTGGCTGGCAGTGGTCAACTGAAAGGTTATTGTCGGTTATATATGCATTCTCCTAATATTCCGACTTTATTTCTCTTTTCTCAGTCACAGCATTATTCTCGTAATATTACCATTTTTTTCTCATAATGTTACAACTTTAACCTTGAAATCTCTGACTTTGTTTTTCGTCAATATGGCCCTTATGTTAGTATTTAGGATGTAATTAGATACAAGACCACCATCAGCTGGCGGTAAAGAGGGCAAAGATAAGGTTTCAGCAGGGCCCGTACAGTGGCAAGATACCTTTGATTTGTAGCTGCACAGTTCAGTTTTCATGAATAAAATAAATGTAAGGTGTTAAGTGAAAAGTGTTGTGGACAGACTGAATAATGACACTTGCAATAGCTAGTAAAGTTTATTTGTCTATTTCAGAAAGAGTAAAACAATAATTACAGCAAAGAACCAAATGAACCTCAAAGAGCAGTAAAAATATAACAAATACAATAACAGTTAAGTGGAAGAACTAAGAGCAACTTCCAGCAGCCAAACACCAACGGCACTTCTGGGACCTGATTCACATAGCAGGATCAGGGCAAACTGCTGGCTAAGTCTGAACCACACCTGATTTCCTACAAAGAGTGAAGTACACAGAGCTGTTCCCGGTTACACTCTTTGCAGTTCTACAGCTAAATCAGTGATCCTGGTTGGTGAGACAGGCCCCAGTCATCAGGAGACAGCACAATAGCCTGGCCGAATGCAAACTGCACCATTAGAAGGGGAGGAGGAGTGAAAAGCTTGGTCCTTTTATCCAACAAAATAATTAAAAACTAATTTAGATTTTCCTTCAAACAATACACCAACCACAAAATTAAAGAGCTGCAGAATTACTACAAAAAAGAAAACAATAACAAAAAAAAAAACAACAACAGAAAAGCCAATCACCTCTCAATTAACATGGCAAGTAAACGTCAAAGCAGCCACACCACTAAAAAGAAAAGCTTGATTTAGTTTTACAACTTCTACAAATAATTTTGCCCTGCAGGGTCACCAAAAGCAACTGGAGAGTCAAAAGTGCACCACTACAATGAGGACATCTTGATACTCGATTGATAAGAGCAAACTTAACTGAATTCAGTATCCTCAATAGATGACAATGACTTCATAAATACAGACACATATTACTCCTAGATTAAAACAAACCTTTAATTCATGTCTGTGGAGATGTCACCCTTATCGCACAAACACTAAAGAATATCTTTCTCTGTCTATTTGAAATCTTTCAACACATTCATGTCACATCAGTAATGCAACTTGGAACAGACTGAATGTAAGAAACCTACTATATTAATCATTAACAACAGTATTTACAATACCTAATATGTTACTCTTTTAAACAGAGCAGAGCTTAATGTTACGCAATTGGACATTTTGCATTATTTTTAATAGCCCATGGTAGATCAAACATATCCCTGGATCTCTGTGTTCCTGACAAGAGAGATGGTCAATACCAGAGTTGTAATAATCTATACATAATAGATCAATACAGAGGGCCAAGAACTGATATTTAACATATTTATCCTCAAAAGGCAAAGACAAAAGCTACAGTTACAGATAAATAGCTACAATTGTTTTGTTTGTTTTTTTAACAAAAGCAAGTGAGAAACTGTACATAATATTAACACTATTTTATGGCAAGACCACTGACGACTCTCTCCTGGACCTGCTCTCTTCAAATTCACTATGCTGTATCATAGGACTTTGGTCCAACATACCCAACAAGACTGTTTAAGATGTAATACGTTTCTTCATTGTCAAATAAGGTGTCAAAGACTGGAAAGTGCAAAATGCATTTGCGCTGTAAAGTTAGAAGTAACTGGTATGAACTGGGGAACAAAAATGCACAAATTTTCTGAAGTACAAATTAGCCCTGTTACTTGAGAGACTGGTGATGTGGTTTGATATGATTGGTTTGATCTGATTATGTTGTAGTTCAGTTACTGTATTATGGGGCTGTATCCCACTTTTACTCTTAGTTAAATGCAACATTTGAGATGGAAAACAGGCAAAAAAAATGCAATGAAATCTTGTGTTCTATAGATGAAATATAAGAGATTTTGGTTTACACACATGTAGGCAATGATACAATAGTTGCATGCAGAGGCACTGAGTTGAAAGAGTTTGTAGGCCTATATTCTTATGACATGCTTACGTTTCACCCAAAATCAGCTTTTTCTATTATATAAAATTAGTACAGAGCTTCCAAAGTTGGCATTCACTTTTTTCATACTGTTGCATCACCAAATGTACTGTACCAATCCATTCATTTACAGTATATACATATATACTTCACATAATATGTATATATGTTATGAACACTCCATGCAGCATATAAAACCCTCTTTGAATAATATCATTGTATGGAAAGGAGGGTTCAATAGTGTCCTCATGAATTTGTTTCTCGCTAAGGGTTTCAGATGGTAACTTGCAGTACAAGCCCAGCACAAATTATGGGTCACTCCGAAGGATGTTGCTTGCCAAAGCACTGGCTCAGTATTACCAAGCAGCACTGACAAAGCAAAGGTGTCAACACTTCTGCAAATGCTATGCAGCTAACAAAGCACACACTCAAGTCAGCTTGACGCACGTGCCCTTCTTGTCAAATTGAGGTTTGTGTTTTCATTATCTCCACTGTGCATAAAGACAATGCTTAAAAACTCCCCGAAATGGCCTTGTTCCAACATGTGACAATACAGTGATTTGCTGATTTGATAAAATTGGATCACGTTTATGTCACATGAGATGTCCAGCATTAGTTTCAGGCAACATTTTACTGTTTTTTTTGTTTTGTTTTATTTTTTTGTACTGACCTCTCAACTTGTGTAAGATATATGCAATAATAAACTAAACAAATTTAATTTTATACTCATTAAACTGTCATGCTAAAACTGCAGGTGCAGAAATAACAACAGCTTTACCTATAATGTTACAGCTAATATGCAGATCCTCCAAGTTTCTGATGTGTAAACATTTCAAAGGTTAAGTAGACTGATAATAGTACATACAATAGTTGCTGTATTGTGATATATGAGGAGGTATAAAATGTGACTGTTTGGCAATAAGCAGGGATAGAAAGGTACAGTAATATCCCTGCCTTTGGAGTGTGAGCCAGGTAGACTTGGGGAGACCTGAGGTGTAAACGCTTTATGATTGTACTGGTCTTGCATCTGTTGTGTAATTGGATTTGGGATGGAAAAGATGGGTGCAATCTGATCCACAGGCCAGTTTAGATAGCTCAGGAAACAGTTGCTAAGCAGTTCTATTATGAGGGTACTTGGCTGTCTAACTGGTGTGTGTTACACTAACATATTAGGCCTAATGTGCTACTCTAGTTTGTGTCAGTGATTTAATTTCTAATTTATTACATACAGCCATTTTACAGGCTAAAAAAATGACAGTATTCATCATTTGTCATTCATTTGCGCACATTGTCAAAACTAATAAACACCACTGGCTCTGTGGTGCTAAGGCAACTACTTCACAGTTCAATAGTTTGAAAGCAATCAGCTTGTCTGATTGAAGAAAACATGACTAAGGAAACACTACGAATTAATTTATTCAAACACAATAAACTGCCGCTCAACAAAAATTACGGATGCTCTTTGTTTTGATGAGACATCACAGGTGGTCATTTTAATAGATGAGACACGTGGCTGGCTAGACTCACAGGAAGAGGAAGTCAGCCACATCAGGGTGGCTGAGTCTACAGCTGCCTGTATGGTATTAGTGACAATGATGAAGACTTCTAGAGTGATTGTTGTGTGTCCAGGATTACGACAAATCATGGGATATGGCTAGAGAACTGGAGCATCTGGGCACTGGTGTTTGGAGGTTAGGCTAGTCTCACTGGGCTACTGAGACAATGGATTTGGGGAAATAAGTAAAGCAAGGTGTGGGGGAAGACATCCCAGGGTCCCTCTACTGCTCATCCATCTCAGCAATATCAGAGTTGGAGGAGGGTGGTGTGGATGATTGGAGGTGGTTTGAAACAGGTAGTGGGCTAAGGTTAGAGCCCTGTGGGACGCCACTTGGGACAGGGTCGGGAAGGGTCAAGGTTTCCGGAGCAGATTTTTTGCGGGGTCTGTCCTTGGGAACAGAGAGGGACTCAGGCGCATCAGTGCACATGGGGGTTGAGGGGGCGCTGGCAGGGCCGGTGAGGGCACAGGAGGACAGGGGTGTCTCGCTGATGGAGATCGATGGGGGAAATATCCCGATCTTCTGGTTGGTAGCCTCCTGGATGGTGCGCTCAAACTCTCTCACTTCATCCATTGTCATGTCTGGAATAGGAAATGATCAATTGAGATTAGTGAGATGAAAAATTGAGAAAGCAGGTTTTCACAGTTGTGGACAATTTCAGAGAAAGAAAGGTTGGTACCTAAGTTTGTGACTACAAAAACACATCAGAAGTCAAAAATTCAAAACCCAAAAGCAAATAATATTCTAAATCAGCTCACACTGTGTTATTTCAGTACCGATAACCAAGATGTTTCTAGTGTTAATTTGTATAACCTTATGTTTCCTAGATAACCTTTCAAACCTTTAGGGAATTTTGGCAAACTTTAATTATTATATTCTTCAAATTTTCAACAGTCCATGTATGTATTGTTTGACTCAATGTAAGACAGAATGAGTGGAAGTATTTGGAAAGATATATGCAACTGTGACACCAATGGTTCAAACATGAGACAGAAGAAGGGCAATGGAGTAAAGAAACAATGAAAAAGACACATACGCTTGCTTTGTCATGGATCTCTATGTCATCCAGTGAAGATGGGTTTGTTGTGGAATGCTCTTGCTGCTCATGGCAATTTACGACTTTAATGTTGGTTTTCTCATGCATTTGTCTCTCGTAATCCCGAACATCATCCAAAGTCATATCTGGAAGAAGGGGGGAGGGGTGGAACCAAGGTCGAAATGTTGATAACTCCTCTATAATGGCACTCCAGTTTGACGGACAGGTGGGGGAGGAGAGGGTTAGGTGGCTGAGGTGCATTCCATGGGTGAGTGGAGCATCTTGGAACAGATGATTATAGCTTTTTAAAGTTAAAAGCTTTAGGTGAAAGTGCTAGCTTTTCATGACCCAGAGAGTTTACAAGAGACAGCTGGACAAGTCCAAGCCACACCAGGAAGAAGGAGAAAAAGGACGTATGAGGTCAAGGATGTTTCAAGAATAGGGAAAAGCATGAATAATCCACACCATAATAAGAGGTTGGATCATTGGAAACTCAAGAGAGAAACACCGAGGCAAAATCATTCCATGTGTGAAAAGATCAAGGATGCAGGCAAAGGTTAGTGGTTACAGAGAGGAGGTTAGGAAGCTGTATCATGGCAAAGATAACAGGCTTGTTGTTATCTTTATGCCCTGCAGCTATGGAAAAAGCTCAACAGCTGAGAGCGAGCAAATGTGTTTCAGGCATTTACAGCTGCAAACAGGGCTTTCTCTCATGCAGCCAGACTCTTAGAGAAACAGACAAGAGGCAGCTTTCATGTTTCAGTTAGTGCATCATTCCTCACTGATGTGAATTTCCAATTATTCCTTCATGTAAGCTAGTTGTAGGCAGTTTGTTGGCAAGTTGTATACCCATAAACACAGGTTGGCAAGCCTAAATAGGCATTTTCTCCTTGCTACTTTATATTTGCTATTAATATAAAGAAAATGGAGTAAAGATGACTCTAACAGTATTACAACACTCATGCCAATATTGTGTCTACTGCTGACTATCAATAAATGTATACAGAATATATGAATTTCTTCAAAATGAAACATGAAAGGTTAAGGAGTTATTTTTATCGTGCAGATTTCATTTGAGACAAACAGTGACTGTCTGGACAGTGTTTGTCAGTAGTGTGTTAGTGGTGATACCGAGAGGAGGATTCATGCTGTAGGAGAATGAGCAGGACTGGCAGTTCCAGTGATTTTTTTTTTTTCCATGCACGCTGATAAATAAACAGCAGTCGCACATCAAAGTGCTAACATTTCAAAGAAAAATCATTTATAGTAACATAACACTTCAAGAAGGGTCAGCAATCTAAATACATACAGCATAAATACATGGAAGATGTAAAAGTCTTATGAACTCTTCATGTATCCATTATTATTATTATTATTCACCATACACAACAATGAAAAGGGATTATTTACTTCTGTTATAGATATTCCATACATATTTATATAAGACAAACAAATGTTACTGTATAGACAATGCATTCATTATAACTTGGTGTGAGTAAATAGTTGATGACCGAAAGGTTAAATATGCCATTGGCTAAAAAATAGATGTAGTGTGTAGATAGCAGGGTTGTAGTAGTGCTGATGGACTTACCAATCCACTCATCCACCCAGGCAAATGCCTGTCTGTGTCCTAGCAGCAGGACATCCCGGACCACCTATAACACAGCACAATGACAACCTCTTTATCTCCTTATCATTCAATGCTATTATGCAAAAGCAAAATAATCCTGATTTAGCTTGTTGGAGTACAGTCATGAAGACTATGACTTGTCTCGTCTTAATAATAATAATAACACTGAATAAGTTCAGTGGCAAAAGTACTTAAGTTGCTAACTCATAAGACCACAGTAGAGAGCACACTTACTTATGAAATATAATTAACTGTGACAAATATGATGTTAAATAACCACTCATTTTCACATTACAGTTATCTGTCCAGCTACCAGCCACTCCATTTGGTATGCATTTTATCATTGTCAATCTTTTTCTATTTAACAACCCATGAAAAAAATGGTACTATTTGACATATTCATAGCAGCACAGATGATACAAAAGAAATTAAATTTTTGTGCTTGTAATCCAATTGCATTTTTAACACCAATGACCAAATGGCTGGAGAGGACTGTGTGTTTTTTTCTCAGTTATTTTGGCCCAAACAAACCTAAAACCCAAAAATGAAACAAAGAAAAACAGAAAGATCTTCAGCCAATGGATGACCTCTCACCTTGTGTACAAACTGCTCCACACGCGTCTGCAGACCCCACACCTCGAACTTGACAGTGACCAGTTTGTACGAGCACATGATCGGATCCTGGGTGTCCCTCCAGCCCTCCTGGAGAATCCCCCGTGATGTCTTGTCTGACTTGAAATATCTCAAGTCCTGCAATGCAGGGAAAAATGAACACACACACTTAATATTGCAATAATTAACCCAAACCTTCAGGCATCTGCGTTTCTGCACCCCAGAGGAGAGTCGACACCCCCATGGAGAGACGTGAGGGGGAGCCTAAAATTAGATGCATGACTGAATACCAGTATTAAATACCAATTGCATTAACCCCTCTGCTCCATGGAGAATTTCTATCCAGGCTCATTAGAGCTGAGGTAATCTGTTGTCAAACTCTGAAGACAATTACCAGCTCTCACACTTCACAGATTCTGAAGTGCAGCTGCTAGACAGGTGGGATCGAGGTGTCAAGTCCCCAAAGTTTGTACAAAAAAATAGTGTTTGGGCCTCAATAAATATATTTAAAATAAATAAATACATTTTAACAGAGAAAACTAGTAAGAGTAAGATCACAACAGCAGTACACTTACACCCCACTCCAGAGATGTCAGCTCCCAGTAGCTGTGAGCGTCTACATACACACCTACACAAACTCACCTCTGATTCTTTATAGTAGCGCTCAGGGATCTCATCGTAGGCGATGTCGATGAAACACACCTCCCTCTCTTGGTCCTTCAGCTCGGTGTCAAAGATCTGAAAACAGAACAGATTAGTTTGCTGGTGCTCACTGGAGCCTCTGCCTGACAATCCTCATAGCAAAGACATGCATTTCCCAGGTCACATCATGCCTGCCTCACATCTTAACTCAAAGGTTAGAGGTTAGCAACGCCAGCCACCAATTTGTGGCCGTGTATCTTATCACTCTCTGTCTCCTCGTCACACAGCCAAACAAATATTGTACTTGCTCATATGACCACTGGGTGGTGCTCTCTGCCTATGTCTTCTATTTGACACTGTGCCAAATGACACAATGCAATTACTGTCTTACGTTTTAAAACAGTCAGCTGATGATGAGTGCAACATTCGCATCCCCTTCTTAGCTTTCATTATTGTTATCATTCTTCATTAATGATAATAATGCTGGTGATTATATGGAATACCTACTACAAGAAACCAACTGCAAATTTATGTGTGTGTGAATTTAAAGAGAGGTTAGAGGCTACGGGCTTCATTTAAGTAAAGGAAACTTGGAGTACTAAAATGAGAGAAAATAAATCATAAGAAAGAGAAAAAATACACAACACCCCTTCACATTTAACCCACCACCCCCGGTCCCTTCCTCCTCCCCTCCGAGGGCGCACTCTGTCATTTACAGTGTGGATGAGCACTGCTGGCACAATAAGGGTGACATGTCAGCATGCATGAGTGCAGCCAAGCAACAGGAATGGAAACTTAGATGAAGGGAGAGAGGCAGAGGTGGATGAGAGCAGGCATGGAGGAGGTAAAGAATGAAAAAGAGATGGGGTGGACTCAAGAAGGCTCAGAGAAGGGGAGGAATGGCAGGTAGGGAGAGGGGGGGTGATAAAGTGATAGGGGAAACAGGGATTTGTGTAATCAGAGACAAGAAAGAAAGGGAGAAATATCTGTAATGAGCATGTACCCCTTTTTTTGCAAAATATAAATACATGATTATCCTAATTAATTGGAAGAACTTTTGGTAGTGTGTTTTTTGATGCGATGTCACACATAATAAAATCTGATTTTCTACTCCAATGTCTTTTTAGCAGACGCAGAGAAAAAAAAGAGGACGACACATGAATGACAGCAGCATTCACACACAGCACCTTGTTTACACCTGTGAATGTAGCACTATTAGTTGTATATTGTATCATTTTGAAAATGACCTCAAAGACAGTTTTCCAGTGTGATTACATCACAGACAGACAGACAGACAGACAGAGGATTGGACTGTACGTCTGTGTGAAAATACACACGCGAACAGACCGAGCATAAGAGCCAAACATTTAATGAATAACATGATGCTGAGAGTTGAGTTAAAGTAGCTTAACTGGAAGTGATTCAAGGAACAGATACAGATACATGTTCTGTCCAACAGGAGGAACTGGCTCTTTTGAAGGTTGTGATCTAAAGTGGCCTTATGGAAGATCCAGGATAATGAAGAGCCTTTGCAGGCTATTCCTTGTTCCTTCGCTGGTCATATTGCACTTAAGATTTCACTCAAGAGGCACCCGGGGAAGTGTAGGGCTTGAACATGACTGCCTTTTATAATATGGCTCAAAACAGTCTCTAATGTCCGTGCCTGGTTGGGTGTCGACAAGTTGAAGACAATATAGTTGTAGTGATGCCATGTGTCATCACATGTGACCAGTTAAACAGAGAATGGTAAAAAAAAAAGGAAATGGTGCTGAGAGATTTAAGAATATGGCAAAAAAGAGAGGAAAAAAACAGGAGAAAGAATGACGACAGATGTGTTTTCTCATTCTGCCTGCTGTGAAGTTCAGGGGTCCTTGGAGAGATTACAAGAGCAACATGAGCCTCAGGACACATGTTAAAGCTTAATGTGTGTGTGTGTGTGCGTATGCATGTGTATGTGTGTATGTGTGTGTGTACATGCATGTGCTCATCTGACGCTGTACTGTGGAATCCTTCATGTCATGTAATATTACTGCAACCTCCATTCAAACGGTGCACAATGTCCACTCACACACCCACTCATTTCCTGTCCACACATCCATGATTTTCCTCCCTCAATAGCAACATTCCTTCTTTTTTCCTTCCTCTTCCATCACTTTATCCTTTCCACTCAATGCGTCCTTCAGTTGGTCTTTCTTTACGGTGTTGAGACACCCTGAGTGGACAGATGTATGCTATGCCATCAGAATCCACACATGGGAAAACATGACATTTGAGCAGAGACAACACGGCTGTATGAAATGCTCAAAACAAAAAGCTGCATTGCGTGCACAGCTGCATTCATGTTATTTCACAGCATCTTTTACAACAAAAACATCTCCTATACTCATGAAGTGGTTATACAATGTCATAAAACATGCAGAGCTTCTTGTTTGTTTGCCCCGTAGATGTTACACAAAGTGGTGCAGCTGTATCATTGACTCATTGACTCATTGACTCGACAGTGCGCGTGTAGATGATAGTGTGCTGCTCTCACATCTCTGCTCATGTGCGCGGGCATCCTAAACTGTCATCCAAACGCACACACATACACAAACACAAACACATATTTATGTACCAGAACTGTGATTTGTCTCAGTTTTTACCCATGAAGTGCAATGGCTGCAAGCAGTTTCTGCTACATTTAATGAAAAAGTCTCTGATCCGTCACCTTGTCTTGTCAAACCAAACAAGCATCAATCTGAAACATCGCTGCATGTTTAATGCACACTGACAGTCTGTCTACTTCTGTCTCCCCCTTCGCTTTATGAATACATGTATAAACTTCTCTGAGACACATCAGCAAACCAGTTGAGAGACGTTGGGAGCCACTCCTCCTTTGTACAATCACCACATCGCTGACAATTTGGAGCAAAACATGAAGACGCAGTAAAATTAACCTGCTGGCTGCCCACCATGATGTATTTCAAGCAATTTGTCTGTTGCACACTACCCTACCGTTCCTCTTCCTTACCGTCCAGGCAGTGGCAGCGTTTCATTTGATGACTAATGTCCCTATAAACTGGGGAGTGGAGTAAGATATAGAGAGAAAGAAAAGTGAGCAGGCCAACAGCCCAAATGAAATTAGCTGTCCAACAAGTGGAGCGTTTTTTGGCAGACTCTCGAGGCGCATTGTATAGTTTGCATTATGGTACGGCAGGATTGCACAGAAGGGTCTGTGAGCTGCCAAGTCTGCCCGGATGGTTTTACTCGTGTAGCCGTCGCAGAGGTCTTGTTTTCAACCATATGTCTGCAAGAAGATAGCTTGTGTGTTAAACTGGCCTATTGTGATGTACAGGTACAAGAAGAACAGAACACGGGCAGAGTTACATTAAGCTGAGAGCTTTGTATGGGAGTTCAGAGTCTGACTAATTAATCAACAGGGCCTATGGGCTGATATACAGTAAGCTTGTTACTGTTTTCTTGTCAAAAATAATTGCATATGTTGTGTGTTTATGCAAAAAATAGTTTAATATACTCACATTGTCATTGCAACCTTTGTTGTCCTCGTATTTTGTCTCTATGTGGATGGAGAACTTGGGTAGGAACGAGCACTATGGATCAAGAAAGACAAACGTATTTCAAGAAAAATGCAATAAAAAAACAACAGCAGCACCAGTTAATGGCAGCTAAAGTAGACTTTCAAAGTATTTTTGCTGTATTAACAATGACTGTCAAAGATGCTGTTGAAGCGTTCTGCCTCTCTCTTTCTGTGTTCTTCCTCAGTCTAGTGCACAACAAAAAGCAACATTTCTATCTGCTTGTCAAAATTGCCAAAACTCAAGACAATTCTTAGGGGTTTTGTGAGTGTTTTAAGAAAAAATAATCTTGGCATGGGTGTATTTACACTGACTCATACGGGAACACGAAATGCCCCCACACATAAAGAGAGACAATATCAAGGATCTGTCACCACAGCATTGTCGTCTTTCCCCTTTTATTTCTGCACCCTAAAGCGCCGTGACTCATGCTTTCAACATTTCTCTCTTAACATGACAGAAGACCCACCGCGGACTCTAATCGCACACATTTGAGTCTTAAAAATGTGTCCGCTAGCTTTTAATGCAAAAAGCACCATGTGTTTTCAAGGGTTATTCACAGGTTTCACAGGCAGCTCCTCTATCAGAAAAGAGTGTGTCAGAGGGGTAAACTGAGCTGTTTTGATCAGTGCCAAGCATTGAAGATCCAGGTGTTGTAACTAACAATCCTTATCTCTTTGTGAAAAATTCTGCAACAAGATACCACAATGATCCACTGCCATCACTCACTATCTTGCTCTTGTAAATAGAAAATCATAAATATGAATATATATACACATACATTGAAGTCCTTTTGTATAAGGATGCTTTTTGTTTGATCCATTTTTGATATAGTCTGTAGTTACATGAGAATATCTTTAAATTGCTGAGGATTCATGGCCAGTTTATTTTTATTTTTTGACCATGTCACAGCTTTGATTCCCCTAAATTTACTGCATAATCATCAATGGAAAATATCTGTATTGGGTTTTCTATTTTTAAAACAGTGACAGATTGCAAAATTCAGTTCTGTAAACAGATGTTACAGCCTCTCAAAAGAGTGGACACACAGGTGTTTTGATATGTAAACGTTGTGCTGTGTGAATATTTTGCTCGAAAATATTGTAGCTCAGTCACAGTTTAATCCAGTCACTAAACTAACTAATTAACAATTTGTATTGCAATCAGATTTTTTATTTTTTATTTTCTTAATTAAATGGCTATGTGTAATCATGTAAAAGGGCTCACTCAGGGCGACAAGGCCA
>JBCAUF010000134.1:30058439-30068809 GCA_038406115.1 Haemulon aurolineatum
TGAATCATTACATCTGCCCTTGAACAAATTCTGTGATAACAAGTATTAAGTGCACTTGTTGTTGTTTGTTTGTTTGTTTTGGTTTTTGTTTGTTTTTTCTCATGTCTTTGTCTGTCTATTGTCTAGTTTGTCACTGATTTGGGGTTTGATCTGTCTCTGTCTACTGTTAGGACTGTTTGTTATAGTTATTTGCAATGTGATGCAAAGAATACGATTGTCATATATGTTTTATGAAAATTACAAATAAAGTGTTCAAAAAAAAAAAAAAAGTACATCGATCGATTATGACCACTATAATCTAATGTGATCCAACACACCTCTGCCATTAATTCTGCCTTTGTGAAGATAATAATGCTCAGTCTTTGACTGACAATAGAGCAGGAGGACAGAAGTAAAAACAATTTGGACACTCAACCATTCAAGTGCAATACTCTAATTGTCAAGTGCAATATCCCAACAGTTAATTTAAGTAGCTCGTTACATTCTGTTTTTATTTTACTTGAAAGTTAATTATATATTTTATATTTTTTAGCTAAGAGTTTATTGTTTAGTGTTAAGAGTTTTATTGTTTAATTAAGGTATATCTTCTTGTATTTTGCACTGTAAACTTGCTACTGGGAATTCCATTTCCTGGAGGGAGCCATCCCAAAGGGATCAATAAAGAGAAGTCTAAGTCAAAGTCTAAGTCTCTAATGGATACAGAGGGATTAATTAAACTACATGGTGATTATTGAAGTTGTAGTTTGAAGCAGCCAAAAATATAGAGATACCTCTCAAGATTGATCTTGAGAGGTGTCTATATTTTTAATCACTTTACTAACATACTTGAGAGGGTCAAAAATATAGAGACACCTCTCAGGGTAATGCAGTTCAACACACCTTCAAACTACAACTTCAGTAATCACCATGTACTGTAGTTGAATTAAGACCTCTCTGGCCATGTCATTCCAAAACGTAACGTTATTCTCATTGCAAAGGCAGAATTTATGGCAGAGCTGTGCTGGATCATATTAGATGGTACAAGTATTTGTAATGTTATGATCGGTGTAGGTGAACATACACAAGGAATTTGACTCTGTTCTTTGCTCTCAGTGTACTTACATAAACATAAACATCCAACTAGAAAAAATAAGGATAACAAAGAGAGAACAATATGTTAAAGAATGATATCAAATAGATAAATAAAGTGGTGAGAAGTCCTGTCTATTATAAATATCTACAATGTATATAAATCATTTAAAGTGTGAGGATTTACATGAGTATCAAGCAAGATACTGTGCAGGATAAAACTGTTAATCTATGTTATCTGTTATCTGTAAAGATAAAGTCTGTATGTGGCGGTTTAAAGAGTCAATTTTATTTCAGTGTGGTGGATTATTTCACCTGAAGCTAGACTATGATCAAGAGGGGCCACAAAAGCTTCATGTTGTTTTAAATAATTGCATATTTTTTAGGGAATATGTACAATAACTGAAACTGGTCCTGCATCATTAGCTAATGTTGTGTTTTGGAGCCCAGCCATTTGTGTCCAAATCTAGTTTAAGGCTAGCTTTAGTATTTTGTTTTGTGCTCACATGGTGTATGTTCCTTATTAAAGTTGTGTTTGTTGAAATTACCACAAAGTAGACAAATTCATTTGAATGAATTACTGCTGGCACTGGACTTACTTGGCAATTTGGAGGGAACAGGGTACAGAGGGTGTGTATGTGTGGAGGCAGTAGGGCGGTAGGCCTAAATCTTTGTCATGGGGCCCCTAGCATCCAAGAGTGTACTCAAGTGTCACTGTTTAATCATACTGCCAATTTAGGCCTAGTCTTGTTTCAAGATACCAACACTAGAGTAGCCTAATTAAATGATCTTTATTGGAAACAAGTAATCTCACCCTACACTTTTCCATGTTGTTGAAATATTTTTTATGAGTGAATAACAGACAAAAGAAGTCACTTCATACTGAATTTTATGATTGCTGTCGCTGCTATAGCTGTAGCTAAACAAATTTCACACCAATTTCTGCCGTCTTCTCAGGCATGATAAACTCATGAAGCAATTCTTTGCATTTTATCAGATCTGGTCAACCGCATCTAATTTATAATTTCTATATCTGAGCCATATCATATTAAATTAAATTAAATTAGGTAACAATATCTCATATCTCTTACAGTTTAGTTATCCATGCTGACTGGAGTCATCAAAAACATTAGCCTATTATTGTTGTTTGGCCACCTGGATCATAATACTGAATGAGTGACCTGTATGTAGTTTTTTGAATAGGCTATATACAATAATATGTGGGTTCACAATTGCACTTTAACGGTTAAGTAAATGATGCCATATTTCCAGTTTGTTAGCCCTAGTATAATTATTATCTTTTCTTTAGTATTTCTTACTATTATTCATAAGACCCATATTATGAAAAACCTTTGACCGGATGTGAGCTTGCCTCATGCCGTTTGACTACACACGAGTCTTGTCTGGGTACCGTTAGTAAGAAGTAAATGTCCAAATTGCTGATACAGAAAATATGTGCAGTTCAATCCGCCCCTGACAGACTTAACTTTTGAGGTCATTCTTCAAAGTCTTGAGGCCGAAACAAGTCCCTTTTTGTAGGCGGAGGAGAAAGCTGTCTGCTTTCTTCAGCCCTCCTTCGTTCATCTACTTATGAAACAGCTTGCAGAAGCATCGGAAAATTTAAGCGGTTAACAGCCACCTCGGCCCCCCTTTCCTACCGCTGCTGGGCCCGCTGAAATACGACGCTGTGGGCTACTTGGAAACATCGGCTGATACAACCACAGCCCAGGAAACATCAGCCAGCCCTCCGCTTCACACTCCCCCCTTACATCTGCCCGCCTCACCTCTCTTTGTTTCGGTCTCACACACACAGTTCGTGTCAGGGTGCAGCGCTAAATGTGCAGCGCTTTCTTTGACATTAGCGGTCTACATGGTATACGCGTGGTGACGCAGGATGTTTGTGCCACTGTTCCTGTTCAGATTTTTGACTCTGCTGAAATGAGACACTGATGTGGTTAAATGTTGATGTCCAGCTGCAAAGACGTTCACACATAAGCATACAACCCAGTGGTCCTCCCCAGTTTTCACACAGTGCACCACACACATGCAGACAAGACAGCAAATTAGTGTTTGGGTCTTTTTATGATGGCCAAACTCTGAAATATTTCAGACTTGCCAAGCTTGACATCTGACCTCAGTCCAACTAAGCATTTCGCATGCTGTAGATCAGACAGAAGGCAAAAAGCCCCCGCAGTGAGCAGGAAGCAAATATGAATACAGACTTCAGCTCATCAGTGAATGCAAAGAGTCCATAAGCAAGTATTAAACGACATTTGGTTTATCATTAGTCCCATGAGACTATAAGCAAACAGGTTGGTTTATCTGATGTGCCGTACAGATGCACTACAATTAAAACATGAATAAACTGTGTATGTTACTGCATTGTATACTAACTTATTTACTGCTTTAACTAATTCACCTCAAGGCGGACATTGATTTAATTCACATGCACCTGCGAACAAATAAAAATGATCTCTGCTGTTCTCAAATCCTGGTCTGAAATAAGCCACTTTTCAGCTGTTTGGAGTTTTCTATTGTTTGGGATTTCCGCTGGGCTAAAGTCGAGGACACTGATTTCATTGTTCAAACATAAATACTCACTCACAAAATACTTGCAAATATGTACAGCTGAGTGACAAGTGAGATAAGCCTGTATCTGTGATAACAGCAATCTTAAATCAGTCACACGAACTCCTTTTGCTTCCTATATGTCAAGACAACAATGTAAACACATTAATAAACAGTCACTTTTGATTAAGGGAGGGGTTGTTTGCTGGCCTCATTGACATCTGTGATTTATTTGGGTCCACTCAGCAAAATTCCCACTCATAATTCTGTTTTGAAGATGCTGACACGCAGTATTGGGCGGGAGCTGTCAGCAAGCATTCAGCGTTTCCACCCAGAAATATATTCATGCATTGTGGCAAACCCTCTGAAACAGCATTTAGATTTAAAACTCTCCACTTAAATCCCCAAACTGGTGTGCAAGCAGCTCCTTAAACCAACATAATTTACTGAGATTTAGGATATATTACTGCCTTGACATGTTGAAGAGTAATTATATGAATAGAATATGCAACAAAATAAATTGTCCTTTAACACATTTTCTGCATGTAGCCTCTAAAGAGACAATCAGTAAATTTGAGATTAAGTAGGTTGTTATGTGTGCGCAAGATGTACTTCATTCATTTCCTCAAGGTTTTACAGCCCTGATTGATGAATCCCATTAACAGCACATTAGCCTAATATTAAAGCTTTCCCATTTGTGACCCTGTAAATAGTTTCACAATGTTTATCAGCACATGAACTGGGCATTATGAATTACACGAGTCATATTCACAATGAGATAATTGGCCTAATAGCATTCCTGTTCACTCTGCCCATTGACACAGTAACATAGTCACATATTGTGGACCTCAGGAAGCTTCATTAAGTAATGTAATGCAAACTAGAACTCATTGTTATTTAGTGCAAATATATTCAGTCTTTTAGTTGCAGGATTATTAAAATGATATGAAAACAACAAACCTGGTGACCCAGAGAATCATCCAGTCTCAAGTGCCTGTTAGTAGGGCTCGTAGGTGCAATAAATATGTATTATTTAATTGCCTCATAAGTCAGAGACATTTGTGAGGTACATATGATTTTTCTTATTCTTAATGCTCAATGTTTACATGTTTACATGTTTTAATGAAAGCCTGAAGTGTTTTGTGCTTACATGTTTGCATCATAATGGACTGAACTACCCTGCATTGCAAATAAACATTTTCAACAAAGAGACTAAGAGGGAAAAACTTAAGCAGTCATGAGGTCCTTGGACATGATTACAAAGACATCCTATATCATACAGTATGAATATCTCTAAGTTTTATTGGACATGTCTTGAATAAACAAGACATTCCTCAAGATGTCTTTAGGCAGAGCTGTCTGAAGACACAAAGTTTTCATTCATTTTTCTCTGATGTATCACAAGGAGCAGCTTTTTTAAAATGCCAGACCCATATTTTATTTCTGACAGGCGGTGTTATCTAAACCTAAAATCCTGAAGCTTATGTGCCACGGGACAGTGATGGAGGCTTTCATGTGAGCGCTATCTCAGAATCAACTAGCCATGACCTAATGATGACCTAAGTATTTCAATAAGGCCTGTGTTGATTGGAAAGGAGATTAGAGTCTGATGTCATCTCAACTGCTGTGTTGCATCAATAATACCAAACAAATCAGTAAGCTCCAAAATAGCCAAAAAGGCCTGCCTGTGTTCCACTTTCTGACATTAGAAGGGGAATTGCAGATCATAATCAAACTTTTGGCCGCTGCAGAGGACCCGTGGGGCACATGCTCTACCAGGTGAGTTAATCAGGCGCCTCATCATTATCAGTATTTTTTTTTGTTTGGTTTGGTTTTTCTTCAGTGTGAGTTGTGTTGAGTATGATTGTCTGTCTACATCAACTGCTTGTAAATTAAGACTTAATTAATGGCACTGCACAGCCTGTTATTGTCATCAATGCCATTGAGGAAGATAATGTCCATTTTGAGGCTTCAATTAGTCCTCTTTGAGTCCTTACTGGTGTTTCTGAAGTCTGAAAAATGTGCTCAAATTATGCCTTTGCAATCAGAGGTCTTGTTCTATATTGGATCTTCCTCTCAGTGGATCTGAGTCATTTTCAGTTTATCTGGCCTCCAAGGTCTACGCTGAGCCTGCACTGGGATCAAACTGATTTTAGCTCAGGGCTTAGGGGCTTTCTCTGCCACGAGCAGGAAAATCACTGACCCACATTAGCTTTATTTATGGGGGCACTGGAGCCTTTCAAAGCAGTGAACTGTGTGAAGACAGGAATGCACAATGCAGACATTAAAGGGACACCTACTGGTGGAGAGAAGTCTCTGCACTCAGTGTTCATTCACACCATCGTATCCATTCACAAAGTTCTTCATTCACCATTACCCTGACCATTCCATTGATTCGTGCCAGATAGGTGCTGCACTTTAATATTTTGTTTATGTCATTATTGTCATCATCCTATTTTTCATTTTCATTCTCCTCCTCCTTCGTCAACATGACTCACACTGACTAAAATTTGGGTCAGTGTGACACAAATTACATATGAACACCATCATTTTACTCAATAATGGCTGAGCATTTTTTTTCTTTATTTTTTCCTTTGATGTGGGTGTACAGACAGGAAAAGTCCTACAAAATCAAGTGAATTCTTGGGTGATACCACAGCACAGCTGTACTACTAAGGGCACGGAATCTCCCTATTTTTTCTATTGCATTTTCCTCATTAAGTCATACAAACCTAAGACAATAGTGTGTCGTTCTTGAAGAAAAAAAAACCTCTTGTAATTTTCAGGTAGAAATAGAAACCTGACTTTAATGTAGGAATCTGAATTAAAATGACTGAACAGATTAAAATACACAGCTCCTTGGGGATTTGTGCCTCTCACTATTAAGTTCACTTGTGTCGACTTGGATAACATGAAACTGGATGTCTAAAAATGTAAGTCCACTTGTTCACACAAATGCAAACTGTACAGTGTATCCACGTAGCCATGATTAAAATATGTGTCACCATTATAGAGCATTCATGACACATGTCTATCCTAATACAACTTACATAACTATGACAAAAATCTATAATATTTCTAGTTTAAAATAATAGACAATAGGTGCTTCTCATTCCAAATACTGGTCCAAAAAAGTTATATCTTTATTACCATATTACAATTTATTTCAGAATATGATAACATTTATTTAGCTTAGTCTATTTGTTTATTTATTTACAGCTTGAAAAACATTATAAAACATTATTTGTGTGGTATTCAGGAGGGTTTTTTTCTGATATGTGGTTATTAAAAATGTGCATAATGTATAAATAGGCTTATACTAAATAAATAAACCTTTGGTTTGGTCACTGCAAAAAGTAGGCTTTTTCGCCTGTTTGAAATACTGTGGCGGGTCCTCACTGGGTCCTTCAGGCGCCTCGGGCAGCTGTTTATCTCTCTCCTCTGATTGGTCGCTTACCCGTCCCGTTCGTTTGACAGGCAAAATACTTCTAGGCTGAGTTTGGTCGCAAGGAAAGAAAAAGCACCGTGCATTATCTTAACCTGTACGTAGCAAAGATGTCCGAGGAACGATCCGAAAGGTCCGATGGAAAGATTGTGAAGATGGAGATCGACTACAGTTCAACTGTAGACCAGCGTCTCCCGGAATGCGAAAAAATGGCCAAAGTAAGCGGAGTATGAAAGAGGCCAGCGCCGGCTGAGTCATGGTGCTTCAGGATCAGTGCGTTAGCGTCCAAGCTAACATCCACTTGCTTTAGCACCATCCGGAAGCCTCCCATAAACATTATATTCAGCCTGAATTAGTCTTAAATGTTGATGTGTGTTTATAATATTTATACATTTAGGTTTATTGTTTAACTCGCTAGCATGGTAATATCAGCAATACAGCCAACGTTAACATTTTTAGCTAACGCTAACTTGATCGCTAGGCATGAATCAGTTCCTTTTTAATGTAATAGACTGCTATATTTTACCAAATACAGGAGTAAACATTTATGGTTTATTCAAGCAATTAAGAGTGTCTAACGCTTAGTATATCGTGTATTTTTCTGCTACAGGAGGGCAAACTGCAGGAGGCCATTGAAAGCTTGTTGTCCTTGGAAAAGCAAACCAGAACGGTAAGTTTCTCTGTAACTTGTTTACTTGCCTTTCATTTGAGGCCTTACACTTCGGAGGGATGATATGGTTTGATGTTGCTTCTCAGCATACTCTCAAAATACAGAACAAAACGTATTCAGCTTCACTGATATTTATTATGATTCAATTCTGAGCATAAATTTATCTTTGATATCTGCTGCAACCAGGGATGCAGCAATTAACAGATTTTACTGTCAATCACGGCTTTAAGCCATGTAAAGGCTCAGCAACACATTGTCTCTGTTTGTTTTAAATCTAAAAAAAAGGGGGATGTTATCATTATTATTTCTATATGACAATGCCTTTAGTTACATATAGTTATATTTCATCCCAAAAAGATTCATCAGCTTTTTTTAAGTCAATTATTTTGTACTGTATTATCTGTTTACCTTGTAATTTCTTTTTAGAAAGGTGGGAATGGTGAAATACCAAAGCCAACAAAGGGGATAAAACCTCTAATTAGAAAAGAGTTGTGTGATTTTAAGTAGTGATCTGAAATGAATAAATTAATCATCTCAAAACTGAAGATTAGTGGGTCCTCAGCATCAGAGATTTACAAGAGGGAACATTTTACAGAGTAGTTGTGTTCATTAAATAATCAGCAAATTTATTGAGATGTGTTTGTGTGTATATTAGTCCCTGTTTACTTATCTGCCTTCAATTCCAACCCAGGCGTCAGACATGGTGTCCACCTCCAGAATCCTCGTGGCTGTGGTCCAGATGTGTTATGAAGCCAAGGACTGGGATGCCCTGAATGAAAACATCATGTTGCTCACCAAAAGGAGGAGTCAGCTGAAACAGGTGAGATAGCTCATTTTCTCTTTTATTAGTCACAATGTAGTGAGTACCTCTTATATTCCACAATATTCAGACATCATTTGAGTGAAGCCTCGGCATCCACTTTTAAAAAGATCTCCTCTGAATGGCAAATAAAAAGACCTTTGAACAGAAAATTGAACAGACTGGGCCTTTTATCAAACATGATTTATATAGAACCTCACAGCCATTCTTCCTCAAGCTCTCATTAACACGTGTTTGTATTTTCTGTTTTGCTTTCTGTCTTTATCAGGCTGTTGCCAAGATGGTGCAAGAATGTTACAAGTATGTGGACGCTGTGACTGATCTGACCATCAAGCTGAGACTCATCGACACACTTCGCACTGTGACTGCTGGCAAGGTCTGGAATGTGTTTGTGTGTTTTAAAAACACTTTTAAAAAAACAGCCACGTATGAGCGACAAAAGGAAAGTTGTTTATGTTTTATTTGAGCATCTGTTAAATTAGATACTGTAAGCCAGTCTGTGCCCGATGGGGGGAGCTCAAAACAAAAGTCACAGAAAACACTGAATGAGACACCCAGAAATGTGTAACTCACCAGGCACACAATGTATGCTTTAAGGAAACAACACTTACTGAGGTTTTTAGAAAATTGTGAGGGTATGTGAAGGGTAGGTAGTGGTGAAGAATAAATAGCCACTCCACTAAACCTGGCTAATACATTGAACATGTCCTCCTCATAGATCTACGTAGAGATTGAGCGTGCCAGGCTGACAAAGACCTTGGCCAATATCAAGGAGCAGAGTGGAGAGGTCAAAGAGGCAGCATCCATTCTGCAGGAGCTGCAGGTAAGAGAATAATTTTCTTCTTTTAGGAATGAAGAAAAATGTGTAAGTTCTGAAAGTTTTATGACCTGCAGTTGGAAAGTCCTTAGAATATATATATTTTCTTCTGCTCAGGTGGAGACGTATGGCTCCATGGAAAAAAAGGAGAAGGTGGAGTTTATCTTGGAACAGATGAGGCTTTGTATTGCTGTCAAGGATTACATTCGCACCCAGATTATCAGCAAGAAGATAAACACCAAATTCTTCCAAGAGGAGGGCACTGAGGTAAGAAAGAGGGTCTGGAAATTGAGCATCTGTAAAATAATGCATTGATGATAAAGTGTTTGGCAATTGGCCTATGCGTTGGCTTTTACAGCACAATTGTGGAAGCTGTTGCGTAATGTTTGGTGGATCTGAATGGAGCAGGTTGATGTAACTGTACACTAACTTTTTCCCTTTTGTGTAATGAACAACTCAGGAGTCAAAGCTGAAGTACTACAACCTAATGATCCAGGTTGACCAGCATGAGGGCTCCTACCTGTCCATTTGCAAACACTACAGAGCTATCTATGACACCCCCTGCATCTTGGAGGACAGCAGCAAGTGGCAACAGGTACCCAGTGTACTTTCTCTCAAGTCCTCAGGGTGTTTATATCATATTAATATATCATGAATGCAGAATCCAGTCAGTTACATAAGCAGTTTTTACAGCCAAATCCTTTTTTTAAAATTCACATTATGTCTATGTAACTTTATTTAACATCCAACATTTTAATGAGATTCTAAAATCACAACATTGCTCTGAGCACATACCCAAGATGTGAGCATCCTTTTGTTCCATCTTCTTTTTTATGACGAGTGATGACAATTTGCAATATTAGCAATAAAACCAGCACACAACACTCTGTCCCCAAACGTTCCTTTTAGGGATGCACCGAATAATCGGTAACCGAATATATTCGGCCGATTATTGCAAAAAAAGATACATTCGGCCTTCGGC
>JBCAUF010000134.1:30305190-30315966 GCA_038406115.1 Haemulon aurolineatum
TCAAAGACAAAGGCTCACACGAACAGTACTTTATATTATGGTGCTGTTTTATCATTTGAACCACTGACAAAGCAGATTTATTTTATTCTCTGCATGAATGCAACAAACAGAATCAAATGGCTATTTGAAGAGAAAGTACCATCCCATTGTTTGCTTTTATCCTCAGCACCTGTGGTGCAGGATTTGGTTGTTGAGCGATGTTAGTGAGGTGTGAAGTTTGATGAGTGACGGAACGAGCTGCTGCACAGTACGCACACACACGCACATATGCACACACACACACACACTGAGAGAAAGGAGAGAGACAGTGAGGGAGCGTACTTGAGAAGAAACACAGCTCACAGAAGCAAGTCGAGGTGTGGGAAGGTATTGAGCGATCCTGTGCTGGCAGCCCTCCGCTTTCTCAGAAATCCAATGGAAAAGTGTAAAGCCTGTCTACAGTACAGGCACCAAAGAAGGGCCGACTGTTTACTGTGTTTGCACTTGAGTGCATTCTAATATGGATGCACTCTCCAGAAAAGAGGAGAAAGAGAGACACACACAAATAGACTGTTTTTCGCTGCTTCCTCAGTCCAGATAAAAATCGCTGCCTCTCCTTCATTCCTGTTTCACCGAAAGAGGTGAAATGGAACAGAAATGAATTTAATATGAAATCTTAGTAAGAGTTTTCACATTTTATCTGTGTCATGTTCTTGATGGGGTAGCAGATGGTCCCTAATAATCTGTGTATTCATTGGAGTAATGGCTGCAACAGTAACAAAAGTGGGATAAATGTTGGTGTGTGCCGTATCCATGGAAAAACCTGTTAGCTGCTCACATGCTAGGTTATATGTTATTAGTTGTATGCCAATTCTCAATAGACTGATGGGATGCACATGAGGTGATTTATGGACATCTATAGAAGAACTGCATTTTACCCTGACAGTGTTCAGTCTGTGAGTTATTCTCCTACAGACTGCACAGACATCATTGCATAATGTTATAAACTTTAATCCTTCGTACCAAATACTCTGTCTTTGACTTTTGACTCAGAACAGGTCATGTTTTGAATATTTCACAAGCTAAGGCCGTACGTATGCAAAGTCAAAACAGACCCAGAGAAGGGGCACTGTTCAGCTCGTGCATGTGTGCAAAACATAACAAGCAGTCAGGCTTGATCTAATCATACAATTTGTCTGACTAATAAATAGAGTGGACTGTAACAAGTGTTATTTTATGATACAAACAATACAAATTGTAAAAATGAGACAGTTTGAACATTGATGATGTGTTAGACATTGCTTTAATTAATCTAGTTTTAAATAATTAAATAAACTCACAATTAATGACTACTGCGAAATGGGGATAGAAAATCTAAATGTAACACTTATTTCTTTGTGTCAGTACATGCTATACAATGTGTGATTTTGTGTATCTATTGGAGTAACTACAAACTGTACTGCCTGTCATTACCAGTGAGGGGCACTCTAGACTGTCTAATATAGCTTGGCTGGCACAGAGCTCTTTTCTTTCCATATAACTGAATGGCATAAGCCAAACAAGATGTGTGAGTAGTCCTAACTACTTTCAGCTGTGCAGCAGAGACACAAAGCTCACAGTCTAAAGTTATGTGTGGCGCTGGTTCCTGGTTAGAGGCCCAGTTATCTTTGTCAAATGGAAAAGCTGAATTTGTACTGTGCACTAGTTAAAATACATCTGAAAGTGTACGATGGGTCCATTTATTTGTGTGCAAGTGAGCTTAGACACCCATGCATATGCAAATACACAGACACACACACACACACACTCGGACAAAGGAGGCAGGGGTGTGTGTGTGTGTGTGTGTGTGTGTGTGTGTAGGGGCTGTAACATAGTTGCTTGGATACAAGTCTTCACAACTATCTTGGCTTGCACTCAAACAGCAGTGCAAGTCGAACTGTGGTGCAGCTTCAACAAGAAACACCTTGTTGAACTCTCGCTTAAAACAAACCAAAATCTCTGCAAAATAACATCAGCTGACCCTAGAAGACCGTAGGAAATCTGAACCAAACGTTACATGCTGTTTTATGACTTATCAGCTTTGTGTAATCAAATTTCATATCCAGCCAAGGTTTCTAAACTTATAACAGCTAATCAGCACATGTGATTTCACTCTGCGATCCTGACTGCCTCATGAAATCTGCACCTTCTCAGGTTTCCACTCTCAGCTACTGTAAATGTTTTACCCTTTTTTATTAGGAGTCACATGTAAACTAAGCGCTTCTACGTCTTTCCCTCAAAGATGTTGCTCTTATTTGTTGATTTCTCGGGTCATGCTGTTGCAAAAGTTGAAATGTCGCACACATTTAGAAGGCTAAATATTTAACTGTTGCACTCGCACAAATAAGAGAATTATCTCTCTTGTTGACTTGCAGCAAAACAAGCCAAGTGAAATTAATTGGTTTGCATTTTCCACATTCAAAAAAGGTCAGAAGGCGATCAAGATGCTCTTCTGTCATTTTTGCTACATGAAACAGAACGAAAAGTGAGACGAAAAACAGCGAGGAAAGAGAGGCCGGGCAAGAAGGGAGGAAAGAAAGTGAAGCGATAAAAGGCAGAGGCATATGTTAAAATAGCGTGAAGACAGCGTGAGACATGCTGAGCAGAGGGAGCCAAAGCAGGGCAGCAAAGACAGGCTGGGAATACCAATGACATGACTTCTGGGAGTCTGGCGGCAGAAATGACACAGCAGCAAAGTTCAGCTGTTGCACGAGTGTCACGGAGACGCTGAAAGACGGAGCGTGTGTGCGTGTGAGTTTTAATGCGAAGGAGAAAAACCACAAAAGATGGATCATGCCGAGATGGAGCGATAAAAATAGTCACGGCTTTTCAGTCAGAAAGAGTTGATATTTTCATGTTTTGTCTCGACATTTTCTCAAAAATATCAGCATCTGTTCATTACTGTATGTAACAGTCAACAGCATGTGTTACAGAAAAATGCGTCCATGCAGTTTTTTAAGTTAGTGAGTGTGTGTGCACAATCCAAGCCAGTCTGATCAGTAAGGATTTAATTCAGTGGTTTACTTTGTTCTTTAAGATCCGTGTTTCTGCCCTGTCGTATCTGTCTGTGGACACAAAGCATCCTTATGTTTGCTTTCTTGCACAGCGAAACTGTAGGCAAGCCTTAAGATTTCATTCATTCCAGCAGTCCTGTAAGAGTTTACAAGCCGTGAAAACACACACACACAAACACGCAGAGCCTTGTCTTCAGTTGACACTGGATGACCCTACCTCAAAAATGAGGCTAGCCATGTTTGTTCTTCACCTCCCTGTGTAAACACAGTCTATAAAACTTAAACCAGCAGATTCGCTCTCCGCCCTCTCAGGGCAACAGTGTGTTCTTTGAAGGCACGCTACTTCAAAACTGCTCTGAAACACAGCACACTGAACAGCAGGCCTGTTTGATTCATTATGTAATATCACATCAGCATAAAGGAAGTGGAGTAGCCAGCATACCTGCAATACCACACATGGAAGGCACATGAGTTTTAGAGTCTATGTGTTACTGAGTAGTGGGAGAATCTCAGCAAAACTGGTTTATTGCTTTAAAGTTTGAAGCATAATGTGGGCTGAAAATGAATATAAATAAGATTTATTACAGTTTAAATGATAATATTCTTATAATAATTGCAGATCTGGTGAATTATGTCTTCAGTTTAATAGCCAAGGAGCTTGCTATGGAACATTGAGACAGGAGACACTACTGTCCCAACGGCCAACTCCCCGCAAAAGTGCTGGCATTGGTACCAATACAAGTGCTGTCAGCTGCTCCATCTTAACTCTGATTCATAGGGAAAATGTAATAGCAGGATTTTAAGTAAATTTTTCTCTTGGCAGGGAACTGTAGGCTTTTTCTGCACGATGACTCAGACGCTACAAAGAAATGGAAATGACTGCAAGAAGAGGCTGCAGAGTGGAAGCGGTGGCAGTAAGTAAGATGCATTCGGAACATCGGGCGGCGATCGTCAATTGGCAGCATGCGAGCTGCATCCAAACCCCAGACTGAACCTCCATCCAAGCCCGAGTGTGCCTTCCAGCAAGTCCTCCTTGGATTCAGAGAGCCAGCAGTAAAAAAGGCAGGATATTAAAGGACATCATTTTTGTTTGAATGATCGGCCGACTGAATGAGAAACTCACTGGCAACGCTCACACGAGTAATGAAGAGGGGAAAGGAGTACAGTAGACTGGCCAGGCCAACAGTGCAAGAAATCAGAGATATTTAATTACAGAATCAAATAATTAAACAAAGTGGATGAACTTTGAAATCTATGCATCTCTGATCGACAAATTTAGCTCAGTGAGAAGAGATGAGAGCAAAGGAGGACGTGCTGCCCCAACAACTGAGGAAGAGAGCGAGATGAGGATGCAAAAAACCTCCCAATATATCGGCAAGAAATTTGCTAAATATGGAGGGAATACTCAGGCAACCTGGTTGTTCCAGGAGGCTCGAGCTCAAGCAACCACGTGAAAGTGACTAAAGCTATTATGCACAAACATATGCACATGCATACTGTACACTTTGGCTCACTTCCTCTCTTTCTCTCTATATTGATAATTATCGCAACTTTTAGCTCTGATTCCATCTTCCATACTTCACTGTTATTTTTGCCTGGAGGAGTTCAAATCTGACACTTGACTCTGCCTACAGCGAGCCACCCTGAAATAGCCGTAAAAAGAATGAAACTGAGGTGATATAAGGTGATGCGAGAGTGAGATGAGTGAAAAAAGAGTCGAAGGGTTGAAGCGAGGGAGAAACATATGCAGCCACAGTGTTGCTGCACAGGATATTGCACACAGCTTACTGAAAATCATGTGTGACAAACCAGACAGTGAATGGATTTTCTGCAGACGTAAATGTACAGTAACATGTTATGCTAAATTAGACATGTTCTGCATGTGACCTTTGACCAGCTCTCAAAGATGAAAGCTGCTACACCAAAATAAACAACACATTCATCTTTTTACATATTTTTTGTCCTGCGTGGCAGCACTGTCATCATCTCACTTATCTACAGTAATAATCACACATCAAACAGTAACACAGACTCAGAAATGTGAGCTGGATTGTTGCTCACTGCATCAGCCAGAAGATGTTACCGGTGTTTATGGTGCATTTTGTCTCTCACTGTAAAGGGCAGCTATACACCTCCAGAAGGTTCAAAAGTAAAATCTGGCTCCCCTGATCTGCCCACATTTCGAGCACCAATCTGACCTACGCACACCTACACAAGCACCTACATATAAAGCGCATTGACTCCTACAGCAGCGTTAGCGTAACAGACAGCAGAAAACAGATGGGGGCATCGAGGCAAAAAGAAAAAAAATGCAACTAGGAGGTTTAAGTGGAAATTTAAAAAAAACAGATAAGGTAAGTGAGAGGGTGAGCAGAGGGCTTGTTAAATGAGGCTTTTTTCTGCAGAACTGGGTGAGTCAACGAGGGACCAAAACGGAAATGTAATTATTACCACTGTCTCTCACACATTCCCAGAGGACCTGCAGGCGGCAAGGTTGCACGCACATGTCTGCACGCACACACACACACGCGCACACACACACACATGTCGACGAGGAAAGTAGGAATGAAAGAATATGGACATTGATGCCCTCTCCCAAGTTTAGTCTGGATGTGTGCGCACAGTCAGTGCACAATAGTGCAGCCGAAGCAAACAGGAGGGTGGCGCCCACAGCACCGATGGACAGAGGGGAGCTGTGTGTTGGCAGGAGTGAGAGGCGGAGGACAAGGTCAGTGGGCTAGGTCCGTTCTTCAGCAGAGAAACAGAACTTGTTTTGTCTCCTTCTGCCTGCGCCTCCCCCTCCCATCGCCATTAATCGACAAAAACACACATTCTCGCGTGCTTCTGGAAACTGCACAAATATCTCTTGTGTGTCTGAGTGACTCATTATTTCATTTTGCCATCTCAGTGTCTCTGCCAGAGATCCTGTTTGTCCGTCTCTATCAGTGTGAGTTCACGTGTGGGCCCATGTATGGATTTAAAGGACAGCTGCTTCCCCTGGCAGCCATGTCACTTCCTGTTGAACAGTTTGGCTCTGGCTAATCGTGAAATCCCGAAAAAGAAATTGGAGTCAGTCTTCAGTAAAAGTTGAGTGTGTGTGTGTGTGTGTGCATGTGTGTGTGTTCTGTGTGGGTTGGTCAAGGGATTCTTGCACTCATCACTTCGCACTCAGTCAATCAGGCTTTCCCCTCTTGACTTAAAGGCACCATGCTGCATTGCTTGTTCCGGACATTCAAAGTCTGTAAATCTGCAGAGGCTTTGCTCAAATTGAAGCCTCGTCTGGCTTCCACGGATACCAGGGTTTGCTAATATGTAAATAAATAAATCCCATGATGTAACATGGACAGAGGAGAATAAAGTCTTGCTAATTAATTCTTGTTTCATGTAAAATACAGTGAGATAAATTCCTGAAATATGTTTTTGAGGTCAAGATAATTTTAAATTTGGTCACAGGCAAAGGGTGTGTCTGTGCATACACTGCCAATAACCACCTTAAAGAACAGAAAGAAGCAGACCACTTTGCAGAGACCACACCAGATGTCAGTGTGGCACTTTACTCTCAAATCATATTTAAACTGAATTCATGGGGAACAGAACAAAAATCCCCACTTGCAGCCAAGTGAAATAGGTTTTCATGTAATTTCAAGCAATTTTTTTTTCTTTTTTTATTCAGATGGGTCTAATAAACCTGTATTTTCTGAGACAGGGGAGTGGGACTTGTGTTAACAGCCTCACCTTTGTATCATATTTTCATAATCGGTGCTGAGCAAAATGAATACAAAAAAATGTGTAATTAATAAATGACTAAATGATAAATTTGTTTCATACTGAAAAAATGTGCACTACTCGCTAATTGCTAAAAAAAAGTGATTAGTTACATTACTCATTACACTTTTGTCTGTTACTCAGTTTGTCTCTGTCAAGGTTGCTTTCCAGCAACTCCAAAGTCTTCTCTCTATTCAATGTGTGTATAAAGACTTTGGAGCTATTTATCTACCATCTACAGTTATCTCAGCCCCAGTGTCCACACACTACGTGTTGACAAAATGCATGGAAAAATACACAGTCAGCACATACGCATCCTGATAAAGGATCGCACTCTCATGATGTAATGTTTCCTCCTCCCTGTTCTCCACTGCACTTTTTCCCTGCTTAACTCCTCACAGTGTACTGTAATATAATTCTGCTTGGCAGGGTGTCTACAAGGCGTCCACACAGCAGCTAATGTGATCTCTGGTACAATCTGGTGTGAGTGGGCTGGTACAGCAGCTCTATACACACACCCACGCACACACACACACACACACACACACACACAAGCAATAGACCACATGCAAATGAAAGCATTCATATTTGTCTACATCAGGAACATGGACCACTACACAGAGAGTCTGCAGGTTTTCACTCTCAAACCAAACCAAAACATAAGTGCATGAGATGACGGTGCACACACACACACACACACACACACACACACACACACACATTTGTGAGAACTTATGCACATACAAGTGTGAAATATTCATGCATTTTCACACACACACACACACACACACACACACACACACACACACACACACACACACACATACATCACTGTCTACTGTAGCTGTGAGGCAGTCAGCATAAATTAAAACTGTGTGAAGAGGGTCAGAGTTAATAATGGCTAGTTATTCTATTTATCTATATCGATTTTGCAGTCTCAACTGTTTTGTTTTTGTCCCACATAGACCTGACCTTGAAATTCAGTTTTCACTTTTTTATTTAAAAACATTTAAAAACGGTTATATAACTGGAAATGCAAGGAGTACAAACTGCATTAATACTGTAGGAGTCACACAGAAACAGTTGACCGGTTTGTGAAAGAAGAATGCATGAAGGCGAACACCAAGGTCTAAGCCCAAAATCTCGAATAAATATTTGTGCATTATTTGAGCGTCTCAATATGTTTTGAAGCGAACTCAACTGTGTTTAAAGTTTCCGTCACTGTTTAGGTATTTCAACCCTTGGCCATAAAGACATTTTAGAGGCTACATTTTATAAACTATGTGAAGACCTAGACTCATGCCGGACATACAGTATTTAGAGAAACTAAAAGACACACATTCTCTGGAGAATTAATCCAGAATGAGTGCGTTTGTGTGCAACAGACAGTTAATCACCTAGCCGAGGAAAGTAAACCAGACATTTGGCAAGACCATGCAGGATCTTCACCAATTGTAATCAGTCTGTCATGTGCCCATAAGTGTCCACCTCATCATCGTTGAGTTCATTTAAGTACAGAGCGCAAACTTTAGTGCTCCATTGCTCAGATAAGATTGCAGAACTGCCACAATGGAGACAAACATGCACAAGTCATTTTGGTCATTGCTGCATTAAAGTTTCCTAATGTTTGTGTTGAGTCAGGCACCCATGTAGATGTTGCGCCACTACTTTGCCCAAACACACACTCTTCCGTCTAGTGACAACTTGATAAGTGGATAAGTATGCGAAGTTCAGCGCCAGGGTCTTCTGATGCACTGACCCCCTTTAGCCAGCTAATTGAATGATTACGTGCAACTGCTGTTGGATCCTCATCGTCACCATTGTTCTCGCAGATGTGCTAATGCACTATCATTACGGCCAGGGGATTTACAGCATGCCTCCAAATTCAAGGCCCCTGTACAAAAACACGCTGTTGTGCTGTGCTGTTTCCCTAACAGACTCGTGGCAAAACAGCACAGCTAGATTGGCCAACGTGCAGCGTGCATATTCCACTATTAGTGGGGTTTTTTACATGAAGATCTAAGAGTCAGTGTTTATTATTGCTGTGTGTGCCAATGTATTCATTTTTATCTGTGTATCTGCTCAGAGAGCTGGATAAACTTCATTGTAATCTATGCAAGAAAACTATCAGATTCAGTCACTCTGTCCAGCAATGTGGGGGGTCCCACAGTTTTTGGGTCCCCTTGTTGCACATTCAAAACTGATAACTCTACACTCGCAGCAGAATCAGGAAGACTCCGTTCATTTTTGTGCTACTTTTAGCTGCCTGGGGACTCGCAACAGATACATTTTGACAGATTATGCATGAAATTATTTCAGCTTAACAACAGCAGCCGCTCGGCCATTATTTGCTCTGAGAGGATTATTCAACACTGTCTGCAAAGACAACAATTATGGCTTGTCAAAACATTTGTGATTTATAAACTTAAAGGGATAGTTCAATATTTTGGCAAATTCCCCCATTGCCATAATCCCTATAGTCTTAGGGGTAGGTTCGTTAACTTACATTGTGGGTGCAAGCTGCTCAGCTAACGCTACGGAGGCTCATGGTATTTCTGGCTTTCCCTCAAAACTCATCAAATACACAATCCAACAACTCCAAAACGCTCCCGTGGACAAGTTGTGCCCTGAACATTCACCACCCTATGAAATAATAACATATAACATTACTACACACAAAGCAAATATTCAGAACTACTTTCTTAGGTAAATCACTCCGAACGTTGAAACGTTCAATTATTATTTCATAGCGTGGTGAATGTGCAGGTCACAACTTGTCCACAAGAGCTTGTGGCAGCCCCAAAATGTTGAACTATCCCTTTAAATACTACAAGCCTACATCTTGTTGAAAGGCATTGTTTGAATTTGGAAAATGACCACTAATGTACGGTAAAGTTTGGGAGGAGCAGATAGTGATGAAAATGAATGGATTCATGGATATGTTGAGGAGCTGACATCTCTCATGCTAAAACATCTTGTTATATAGAGGCCTGACGAGGGACCGGCACACAGACATGAATCTTTATCCATAACATTCATGTATAGATCAGACACGATATGACACACATCTTTTTCAGACAGCGTCGCTCCCTTTTTGGCTGTTCAGACAAACGGCTGCAAGAAGATTTCTAAAGGATGTGGAAAGTCTCTGGACATCGCCATTCATTACATTCCATTAAGTAAATGCTATTAATAACATCTCATTATATCCTCTTCTGAGCTCGGTAGGCAAAGACCAGGTGTTCCTTTGAAACCGGAGGCATCAGTAATTAAAACGGCTGGAATAGCCAGTGATAGGATCAAGTTGAATAGCCTCCTAATGAATAATGGTCAGACAGATGAGTGTAAAGCCATGACCCCGCTCACAAGCGGAGGGCTCAGATCCTGCCTGTATGTAATTTTGATGAGACATAAATTAATATATCAAGCGATCAATTTGCCTTGCAGAGACAATGCAGTTACATCAGAAACTCCAGCCAACACAGAGCAAGTCGTGACTGTTTAAAAAGAGTAACAGCGCGAGGCCCACGCAGCAGACCACACACCACTGCAGGACTATACGTATATTTGGACCGGGATTGCCTTCCAAGTGTGTCGTAACTGTGAATTGTTCCTTACAGGAGAAATATTTAGCAGGAGAGGCTTTATCGATCCGCGCACCGCAGGGGAGAAGCCTTCGCAGCATACTGATAGCTGATAGTCACAAGGCCAGCCGTGCAGCAAGCGGTCCGATTCGCTGCATCACAAGCAGGCGAGTTAATGGCGGGCAAGGTTCAGTCCAGGTTAATGGCAGCAGAGGATAGAGAGTGAATGTGTGATGTGTGAAGTTAGACAATCGTGGTTTATCGACAAAAAAGGGGGCAAAGCGTCAAAATTTATCCGGCTTCACAACCGAAAACAGAACAATAGCATCTGCTGCCACCTACGCCCTTATCCGAGTGTTTCTGCAGCAACGCACACACACACACACACACACACA
>JBCAUF010000134.1:30362860-30378422 GCA_038406115.1 Haemulon aurolineatum
GGGGGAACGAGGGGGGAGAGAAAGATGAGGGTGATAATGCTAAAATTAGTTCGCTGTGAGAAAGTGACAGATGACCTCATGCTGGCTGTCACCTCGCCTCGCTACAGAAATCAGGTCATCTGGCAAAGGCCCACACCCACTCTACACCATCTTCCTCCTTTTCCTCCTCTTTTCCGGCTCCCTCATCTAATGCTCAAAATATCCCAAATTTTTCCCATTGTTGGGCCCGCAAACTGGCAGACTTCGGGCACAACTGCCCACCCTGCATGCTCATTGACGATGAGGATGAACAGCACCAATAACTTTCAGTTTGGATGATTCAGCACTAGTTTAGTTTATGGAGTCTAAATGTTTCTTAAAAAAGGCTCCGTTCCTCTCTTCACAATGCAATAAGAAAGTGCATCACTGAGCAGACATGCTCTATTAGTCACTGCACGCTGACCTTTTCATGCCCTCCCACAACACACACACACAGACACAAAGAGAGAGAGCAACTGCACATCATTATCACCTCACCACCTCCCTGAGCAAAGTTCATCTCTGAAGGCAGAGGCGCCATAAAAAAAAAAAAACCTCACAATGCAGCAGGTATTTTCTAAGGCGGAGACGCCTGGAGAAAGGCCAGCGCTCCGGCAGGACAATGCTATTGCTTTTTTTACTCCTTCCTGTATTATGTGCCACTCATCCGTGCCCCTCGAGGCAGAAAAAGGTTAAATCTTTGCGTTGAGGTGCAGCAGCGTGCAGGCCAAAGGTGCACAGGGCCTGTTGATGTGCACGCACCCGGAAAAGAGAGACAAGTGGGCTACAGGTCTGTGATTGTGACGTCAGGAGTCATTAGCTGCAAGAGTAACGGAGATGAAGTGTGTGTGTCTGTGTGTGTGTGTGCGCGCGGCTCATGTTTACATAAAGAGTAATCGCTGACAGGGCAGCTAAGTGAAGCTGACAGAGTGGCTGCGAGCAAATGGATGGATGGAAAGAGGAGAGAGGAGGAGGGCAGAAATGCCATCTATAGCTTGAGCACATGAGGAACGATGTGAAAAAAAAAAAGAAAAAAAAACTTCTCACGTGCCGATTCCATGCCCTCAAACTGAGCTCCATCAACTGAGCCCGGCGCTCTTCATCCCTTGCCAAACCTGCGATCAATGCAAGATGTTCTAAATCCAGTTTTTATCTGCCTCGGACGGAAAAAATGCTGCTTTGCCCGAGAATGCCTGAGTTCCAGTCAAATAGATGCTGCAGCTCAAGACGCTGCCTTGAGCACTCACTCAGCAGAAGAGGAAATGTTTGACTAATTTGCTGTATGATAGCTGTGCTAAGTGATGAGTTTGAGGGTCCCAAATAAGCACAGATTTATTGGACACGCTGGACGAATTCCACACTGAGCTCTACATAACAGTGCGTGGCGTGAAGAGTTTGCATCTTCACTGGTTTTGCTTTTATTGTATCTTTGCCCCAAAACTAACAGCATGTTTACAGTCTTTATCTGCTTGATCGTTCTAATCGGCTCCATCATTCTCGTAGGCACGTTGGCACGCCGCTGATGAGTCAACAAAGTCGCGTGGAGAATCTTGCGTGACTTCATTTTCTGGTTGCTGGCGAGAGCGCTTCCTTTCTTCATTACAAGCTTTCCTCATTCATCTATATGAATAAATATGGATTTACTATGAAAGCTGGCTTCACACTGACTTATTGTTTGTGTTACAAGCAATGAATGAATGCGACTCAAGTTTTGTGCATTAAAATGCCTGTCCTTTGTTCAGTCAGCCTTTGTCACTGCCGACTCTCTTTTAAAAATGGCAACAGAATACAGACAGGAAAGTGAATGGAAGCAAATGGCAAGTGAGAGGGCTTATCTCAGTGAGGCAGTCACCACATTTCCCCACAAAGTATCAGTCTGAACGATCAGGACAACAGGTCTGCTGTGTGGTTAGTGGGAAGCTTCATGTCTACGCTTTCAAATTGCAAATTCTGCATCTCACAGCCTCTCTGCTTTTAAGAAATTAGCACCTCTGATATGTGAATTTCCGCCTTTTAGCCCCAAATCACTGACTCTAACCGTGCATTTTGTTTGCCTCTCCAATAGCTGCAGTCACAAGGTCAAGCCCCTCGAGCCGGCAATTATATTTTTGACGTGTGACTGTATGCCATGTCTGCCGTTCCATTCTGGCCATAACAATGACCATGAATAAGCCCCGGCTCTTTCAGGGTCCGATGGAGGCGTGTAACACTGATACTGGCTGACTGATTGCCAATTTCAGAGGCCACCTTGTAGCCAGAGACAACTTGCACAACAAAATCTTTTGAAATCAACATTGGGAAAAGACAGGCTATAGAAAGATGCATTCAAATCCCCATTAATTGCTGAAAACCATTAAGAAAGCGCCCTTCTCCTCTATTGTGACACTTTCTGACATCAGTGTAATGTAATACAGTCAGAGCACATCGGTGCAGGTGTACTGCTGTAGATATGTGAAATGATTTACAGCCTTTCATCGCATGTAAGCGACACTGTTTAAGTCAAGTTTTCTCAAATTTCAGACATTTCCTGAACACCCCATAGCTTCCTGTTGCAGAGCTGGTGTTGCTAGCGACAGCATTTCCTCCCGCCCCGCCCCCTCCCGCTGCCAGGTGCCGTTTAACGTGCATTTGTCTGGAAGCGCAACAGGAAGAAGGACAGCGGCGCTTGATGTCAAATAAACAGTTTACAAAACGTCTTCCTGTTCTGTGCAACGAAAAACAACACGGCCTATCTCTTCATCGACGTGGAGGAACGAAAAACCTGCGTGAAAGACGTCAGAACTCACATACGTACATATCACAATATGATTATGCAGATCTCCAAGGCAGTGATGGAGATGGATGGACAGCCACTTACAACCAAAGTAATATTGACCTGCTCTCTCCTCTGTCAATGAGGAGCTTTATCAACGGTATTAAAAGACACGCCTGTGAATGAGATCTATTTCGGTAAAAACCACAAGCTTAGCAGTGGTTAAGGGGCCTATCCTTTGACCACAGTTAAGCTCGTGACACCTCAAACAAAGCTTGTGGCTTAAATAAAAAGGCACGTCACAAGTGATAAGACCCACAGTGGCAAGAGAGAGGGAGTGAAGGAGACAGAGAGACCAAATAAACACAAACGATAAGTCGGCACAGAGCTAACTCTTTTCCCTGCACTAAATGAGCTGCAGTCAGATGCACTATAAGTCCTGTGTGTTTGTCAGTCACAGCAGCAGTGCCTCAACCTGAGACCCTCGACTGATCAGATCAAACAGCACACATCGACACAGCGAGCCAAAATGAGTCACACATGGTTTAACCGTGTTACAAATGATATGGAGGCCTGATAAGCAAAATTAAAAAGATCAGAGAGGCCAACAGAGCGAGCGAGAAGCATTATGGACTTCCCAAATATGGGATGCAGAGTTGATTCATTTTCTGTTGTATTTTCACTTTGTCTTTTCAAATTATTTTCTCTTGTCAAGAGATCATCAGGGGCTGAAATCCTCCCGATTGCCTTAAAGATGAGCACATTAGAGCTAAAGGAACAAGCCGTGGGCTGTGATTTTTCACAGACCAATGGCCCCAGAAAATAAAATTATGAGGGTTATTATTAGGATACGGCTCTGAAGCATGTGTGCCAAAAAAGCAACAGAGGACAGGGGGGGGGAGAATGAGGCGACTGTATAAAGAGAAAGTGATGGCTTATTATTTGACTGGTAACCGATGCATGAATAAAACCAACGAGCATAAAAAAAAAAATCATAAAATCTAAATGAGGAGAAGCCTTTTATGACAGTTAGTAAAATTTCCAGATCATTGCACTCCGCTGATCATTGGATCAGTTCAGCAGTTGTCTTGAATTCAAACTTCTGGCCTCCTTTTAGAGCAGGAAAAAGCTTAAAAATGTCATATGGCCTGCACTGTTTCCTCCTGACAGCAGCATTGTAGCGTCGAGAGCTGAAGAAAAAAAGTGTGTGGAGTGTGGACGATGTCCAAGGAGTACAGCTAGGACTGTTTTGGTTGGCTCATAAAGATGCTGATCCAGAATCAGGTGGGAAAACACATTTCTGTTAACCTTCCTGTGTGTGTTCAGAGAAACATTCCTCTTCCCCACAAAGATTTAAAGTGAATGGATAACACAACATTATCTCAACGGGAATCAAGTTTCAATTGGACATAAGTCACACAGCTGGACTCTGAGGCCTGCTGAGGAGATGCAGCTCAAGCTTTGACCTGACAATTTTGAATTGATGATGGTGTTAGAGGAAAAGCGATGTGATTAGAAAGCTAATACAATTCATCCTGAGGGTGACGTGGATATCTGAACTACATTTGATGGCGATGTAGCCAATATTTGTGAAAATATTTTGCTCAGTCCACAAATTCGCTCCTTCTGGTGGCGCCGGACAAAAAGTCAATAGGTTTCAGTGTCTGGGAACTACAAATGTCCGTACCAAGCTTTGTGCAGATCCATTGAATGGTTGTCAAGCTATTTAAGTCTGGACCAAACAGCCAACCCACTGACCATCTGAAATCCATAAAATCCACAGTGGTTATAAATACAAAATGTGACATTCAAGTCATAATCGACAACGTCAAGTTGAAAACACTCCGCTGATAATATAGCCAACAGCACCAGCAGCTGTTTGACTGAACAAGTTGATGAAAAATCTCAAGGATTACCCATTAAATTCAGCAGTATGCACATTTATCATCCTGTTATTATAATGTTTTCTGAGTAAACAAACTCCACTTAAAACAACATGGATTAAATGAAGTACAAACAATACATATGTAGGAGATAAACTGCTTCTTAAAGCAGACAGATTATCATGTAAATAAAGGATGGGGAGGGGGCACTCGTGTGTGTGTGTGTGTGTGTGTGTGTCTGATGCCTGGGGCGTGTTTTTAGCCAGTGTGCTGATGACAGTGACACAATATAAACTGAGACACACAGTGGACCGGCAAGGAACGACAACCCATGAAAGTGAGAGAAAACTTCAGTTCAAAATGGAGAGTTATTTGCTGAATGAAGCATGAATGGAACATTTCGGGTTACGTTGGCGTCTGTTGCCCTACCAACCTCCAGATGTGTCTTCCTGACGTATCCTTCCTCTCCAGTGAGACCTTTGTTCAGGTCACAACAATGTACTCCATCAACTCTAATCCTCAATAGTGCGGATTAAACACAGGGATTATACAGTCATGCAGACAGTAAACAACAGAGACGGCAAGAAGCTGTTAGCTTAGCTAAAAGACACACATGGCTGTCCACTTTGTGCAGGTGCCCAGGAGTGCAGAATCCACACACGTACACACACACACACACACACACACACACACACACACACAAAACTCGGGCGTTTCCTAACCAGAGTTGTGACAGGAACACTTCTCATGGCCGAATAAACAGCTCTAACACCTTTTTCCCCCTCACGCAGCACATCCCCTGTGACTCATTCCTAAAGGCCAACTATCAAATGCTGACTCACAGTGTGGACGACAACAAGTGCTCTAATCTCACTTTGGGAGTCTACTCGCTTTCCAGTGGACCGATAAACGCGAGCAAAATGCGCCGTGATTCAGGGCCGTTCGACCATCGACACCAAAGGTTGAAAAACAGTGAAAGTGATGAAATATGTACGCTGTGACGGAGTATTGTGTTTGTAATCACTCATATAACTTCACACAAATCATGTTTTTATTCTTCATCTTTTCAAGTTTCATGTTTTATACAGTATTTTGTGCCATTAAGGTTCAATGTTTAATGTTTTTATGATAAATAAAGGTTAATCATTGATACTACAAGGCAGGCATACAACACAGGAGATAAAAGAAAGAGAACAAGCAGCAGCAAATACGAAACAGAAACACAATACAGGTCGGGCTCGAGTAGCATCTGTGGCATGACAAACACAATACAAGGAATGTCGATGTGCAACATACAGTAGGCCTCAGTTAGACTGATGGGTGTTAGACCACATCATTACACATCCTACACACAGAGTTCATTCAAAACTACTCTTTGTTTGGTCATCACAATGTGTTCACACCAACATAACACTAGCGAGTCGAACACACGAAGACAACCGATCGCACATTAGTTTTGTCACTCTTTAACACTCTCCTGCCAAATCCCCGGACTCCAGACTTACAGATTTAAGTCACTTGTGAGGCTTTGTCACCGATATCACACGTTAAGAAAATAGCAACAGCTGAGAAATAGCGTCAGTCTAGACGTCTTGCTGTTTTATAAGGTTTTCGAAACAGAAAGAAAGAAATAAATGGCTTTCAGGCACGAGCAGAGAAATTCTTTTGTGTCGGAGTTGTTTCCTGTTGTTGGTTGACTTTGGACTTAGCCTTGAGTGGGGTCAATCCGGCTGGACGGCTCAGTGCGATGGATGGTTTCAGAGGGTGCTATGCGGATGATGACTGCTGTCTGCTTAGCACAGGTTCAGCAGCAACATTTTTTTTCTATGCTCCGGACGACCTGTAAGTCTTTAATGGGCGGCAGCTGACAGCTGACTGTCCTCTTAGCCAGTCACGTAACAAATTTGTCGTGATTTGTTTTGTTGTTGCTGCTGGTTGGCCAAAGCCTTTCTATCACTGAAGTCAGAGCAGCATTAGAAGCTTTTTTTTTTCAGTTTTTTTTTTTTCACCAGAACGCTCACCACACTTCTGTTGAGAAAAGGCATTGTATTTTTTATGTTTACAATATTACCTCTCATCTTGTTTTTGTCCAAATGGATTATAAAGCACTTTGCAATCTGTGGCAGGATTAACTAGTCATTTAGATCATCTATTAGAGGAACAAAGGGAACTTTTTAGTGTAGAAGGATTAACTTTTAACTTGGGATTTATATTTAATTTCCTTTGCTTGTGGCGCTTAAAAGGCCATTGAGAGATGCAAGTGGACGTATGTCACCTCCTCATCTGTTGTCTCATTTAATCATCGGTGTATCGGTGGTTATTAGTTTTGCACGTCTCCTCTTCCATATCAGATCAAAGGAAAAGATTTCACAAGATCGAAGACTGAGTGGATGGAAGTCCCTCGTTACCAGATCTGGTTTCATGATTTAGGTCATACATGTTTAGATCATTAACTTGCTTGTTAATCATTGACATTGAGTCTATTATTTAAAGGTGTGCTACTTCCTAAACTAATGTTCAAAGTGACTCAGTTAACTGCCTAAAAGAAACAGTCAGTTTTCTAACACACTTTTGGTACGTACTTTCCACAGCGAGGTGTTAAACCACCACAGACTGAGACGAACAGCTTTATTCTCCAGAGTCGATATTTCACTTGACTTACTATACCACTGTGACAGGTCCAATCGACGATGGCGAGTACTGACACCAAGATTTAGTCTAATCCCTAACATTGAGCAGGCTCTTGAATGAAAGATTAGGTGAACCTGAACCAAACCAACAGAAACAGAGCATCTTTAATCGTGTGGAAGAAGACTTGCAACCCTACTTATATTTCCAAAGTGAGACTAAAATTGTATATTCAGACTGAGATCTGAGCAGATGGAATATTCATTAACGTGGACTTGAAATTATCCAGTGGGTGATACAAGGACATGTGCAGATTCAACATGGGCCCCTGGTAGCAAGTTGTAGCTAACAGGTTCATCAGGAATTCAGCAAACACATCTTATCAGCATCAATTGATAGATCCTGTTTAATTAAGGTGAAGCTTGCAGTTATCTTATCACGAGCAAGAGAGCTGTGCCGAAAGGTTTCCAAGATGAAAAGCAAAGGATCAATATTTCTGTCGGGTTTTTGATTCAACAAGTGCTCTGAACTGTCAGAGCTTAGAAATGTCACCGGGCCTGTGCATGTTTCAGTTGAAAATCAGGATAAAATGTCAATCAGTGACGTGATTCAGTAATTAAATGTCAAACAAACAACAAACCATGAAAGTAATGCAACAACACAATTTAATTCAGGTCTGTGACAGAGGTATCAGGCTGTGAAACAATAAGGTTTGCATTCAAAGTGTCCAGCCCTTGGCTGTTTCTGACAGGAACAAGACAATGCATTTTTTTTTCAATCTACTGAACTGTGTCTTGTATTTCTTGCTCTTAGTTTTTAATCAGTCAGACTATGTGAGGCATTCTGCCTTCACTAAAACCGATCGTGGTTTGAGCTGCTAGAGAGTCTCAAATTCCTGCTTAATTGTCAAGCTGCTCCTTACACTTAAATTGTTAAACTAGATTGGCAGTTCATCAATACTGCCAACAATATGCATTGATCCCACACTGGATACATTGAAAAACTGATCAATCTCAGTGCTTCGGGTAATGATCTGGTTTCTCTGTTTATGCCGGTGACACTAAGCCTGGTATTTTCCATTGCAGGTTTAGTCAACAACACAATCCACAATGCCACCTCTGCCAAATCCATCACATATTTTCACCTCCTCACACACACAAGTTGACTCGGTGGAACAGACCAAATGGATTTGAGTACAGGAGACATTCGATTGTGAGGGCTTAGCAACAGCTCAGAGACATTATTCGTTAAAAGAACCAAAAATAAATGTTTTATTGTTTCTGACAGTCAATACAACAAATATTGCTGCTGAAATAAAAATGGTTCGTGTAGATCATAAAGCCTGTCCAGAAGACAAGAGACAAAAATAGAGGACAGCGGTAACAAGGCGTTCCTCTTCTTCCAGATACTGGTTGACAGAGATGATGGTGAACATAAGGGAAATAATGAAATCATGTGTTCACTAACAACCAAGAGTGGCACTGGGCAAATCAATATTTAGTGTTGAACCCTGCTACTGGGGCAACAGACCTTTTCTAAGATAAGGCACCGTGTCCGAGCTAGTGTGTGAGTGTGCATGCATCCATTATTGTGACAAATATTAGATCATAGATTAAATGCTAGCTCATAAACAATGAGCCCTGTGGTCTCGAAAAGTACTTCTTTTTTTTTGACAAAACTCTCTGTTTCTTGCAAGTGTCATCACAAGGTACAACCTACCAGTGTCATTCATGTCACTTAACATTACCCAAGGTATTACTTTTCATATTAGTAGATGGGAGTATGTCATTTGACTGACAGACAGGAAGAGCCTGCAAGTCTTGACAACTGCTGGAAGGCATGTAAATTGCCCACAGAGTAAGGCCTCTCTTCCACAATATGTGCTTCATTTCCACACCACACAATGCGATTCAACTGCATCCAATCAAACAAACCCTCTTTTTGCATTCTTGACATTTGCACTGTTGAGAACAGCTCCGTTGCAATGAACGGGATCTTTGTGTAACTCGGGTGAAAGAACATGTCGCCAGTTCGCCAACCTGTGTAATCATCCCAAAGTGAGAGTCCCACATGTGTAACTGCGACGCTGCCTGTTCCATTTATTTCCCCTGTCTTTTGTCTTCGTACAAACCCTTCTTGAGCTCTTCCATTAGATAATGCCATTATCACAACAAAACTCAGGGCAATTAAATGCAGATTACGCTGTAATTCAGAGCCTGGTGCATTAGTCTGTACTCCATCATGGAGCTATCTAATACACCTCTAATGCATTCAGACAGTAATATCCCTCTCTAATCCTTGGTAATGTTCGGTGCTGCACCTCCCCGTGGATTAACCAAACCCTCTCAGTTTTAAAAGCATTCTGATCCGTACCCAAAGTGGCGTGCACCTCTGGAAGGTACACCTTTTATTAAGTTGAATCCATGTCTCTCAGAAAAGCTGGATTTTTTTTTTTTTTGCATTATTCCCTCGATAATAGTCTGGAAGAGGTAAATTCAGGTCAGTTAAGAGTTGAACCAGTGCATTCCTCCATTGCCATATGCTATTCAAGTTTGTTATGGTCGATAGCATCAGAGAAAACTCTTCTCGAGCACATCTGCTCTTGTCAGTGCAATTAAAGTTAAGTTGATGTGAGACACGACATTTCACAACATATTTTCACATATCTGCTGTGACCTTTTGCCTCCCACCAACTCCCTCTCTTGTTCATTGAGTATAAACATCACCGCAGACAGAGAGATGAAGCTCAGACCCACGGCATCAAGAGAAAGGAGAATTGAGTTTCCGTGGTCAGGGACACAACAGAGATTTAAAATGCAGAACAAAAGGGACAATGACTTTTTTTCATTTAAAAAAAAGGAGCACTGAGGAGGCATATTTGGCTGATGGCGCATACTCTGTCCTTGTCCACGCTGTATTCATCTGACTACATGTAACCGGAAAGATGACACATTTCACATCTTCCCTCTGTACAGACGCAAGTTGGATATAACAAAGACACCTATTTTGATTTCATTGCCGAACAGTATCTTTTGAGCCACACTGCAGTAAATACGCAAGCGTTCAAAAGCTGTGTTCCCTGCGACTTTGAAAAGCTCATAAGGATACTACCTTAACGGTTTTACACAGTGTGCAACCTTCAGCGACTCGATGTAACTGACAAACTGCTTATATTATAGCCTATTTGTGCTGTATGTGCCATGACTGTGCAGCTGGAAGTAACCATATCTCAAGCTATTTTGCCAAATAATGCTCCAGTGTTATGAGTATCGTTATCGTAGCTTTTGTAATATATGCCCTAACTATTGTGTGTCTTTGTCTGATTGGGATAATTGTGCTCTCTATTGCTGTCGTTTCTATTTCTCCTCTATGGAGCACTTAAAGCTAATGACTAGCCTTTCATATTTCGCTGGATGTTGTCCCAGATGGAACCAAGATTAAATGAAAGCACAAATCTGTTGCTTTTGGCTTTTGTTTTACACTGGGGCATTGTTGTTTTTTTTTTTTTTTTAAACATTTGTCTATAATGGGAAAGAAAAAAACGAGGCACCGGAACATACTGTACTTCACTTGCACGTTCAGTGCTGCATCTGCAGTACAAAGAGTCGGACAGAGAGACTGTCCACCACTACAACAACACGAAGCGTCTGCAAGGACAACCATCACATCCATAATGATGATGGTTAAAAGCCGGAGAAATTCAATTGTTCATTCAGCCGGAAGCATTAGCAGGAGCCCTGTTATGATCTCCCCACTTGTGTTACCTCAGAGTCGCAAAGCTATACGCGTGATCTTAAACAGAATGGCAGAGAATAAACATACAGACAGGGAGAGTCCAGCAGTTGTAAATAAAAGGCTCAACAGTCATTAGCTTAAGGAGGAAACAGAGTTGCCACCCTCGCCACTTGAATGAGGTAACCTGGTCTGCAACATAGCTGAAACTCTAACAACAGCTGTTTTATTTCATTTTTATTGGAGTGTTATGGATTTTCTTCATCCAATGAAGTGGCAATTCAATATCCACTGTGCACCTCAAAAGCCTCACACACACACACACACACACACACGCACGTATGCTTTCATGAATTCCTGTGGATCATCACTTATGCAACACGCTGTGTCTACCCTGTGATTCAACTCATTAAAATCCAGTGTAATTTGGTAACTGTGGTCTGGATTATTCCAGGGCTGCAAGGTGTCAGCCAAGGAACTTCTGGCTGTCAAACCACCTCGACTTCAGTGGGCTAATACAAACTCTGTGGCGAGGAGGCAAGGGGCAAAGAAGAGAGAGAGCAAAAGGCACAAAAAGAAAAATAAATCCTTCCTCTGCGGGCAAATATTTACCTTCTGAGCTAAAAATACAGAGTTAATTGGACATCTGTCAATTGCTACAGTATGTGGCTCGGATGCAGCACTTCTGTGTTCAAAGTGAAACTGTCTCGAGTCTTTTGAGTCCAGATGGGAAGGCTATCAGTCTGCTGGACTACAGCCTAAGTGAAGGTCAGGCGCCCCTCGCTGCTGTTTTCGTGCAGGTTTCCATTTCATTGCATCCAAGGCATGAGTATGACGGAGTGAGCATGATACTCCTTGTTATTTCACCCCGATAATGATTTACTAATCGTCCAGTACAAGGTAAGAGCACACCCATTTGACAGTTAGAGAGGACGTAGTCTAACAGAAGACTGCGGCAATAAACGCTCCCTTCATGAAGGTTAAATATTCAGCTCTTGTTTAATTAGGTGTTAATTTGGCTGTATTTTGTGGTGTTTTTGATATTGACAGTTGTCTCTGTTATTAAGCTTACCCTCATTGATAAAGATGGTGTGGGCAAAATACTACAAACACCTGTTAATAGCACCACCAACCACAACCTCCAACATGATCATGAAGTTGAATAAACACAAGTTTCAACAGGAACGTTGTGACCTTCATGAACTGGAGCGTATAATCATCAGTGTGCTGTCCATCTTTCGACTGTGAACACGCACATTAGGATCTCCTGTAGTGTCTTGTTTTCATGTGGGTTGCTGCATTTTTCCATTGGCCTGGCCTCTTCGCTACAGAGTGACTGCCCACACCTCGTTACCTCAATAAATCATGTTTTAAAACGTGCATTATCACGAAAGCCTTTCGATCTTTTAAGCACACAATCTTTCTGCCAGCATGTCAGTTTTATTATTTTGTGTTCATTTTCATTCTTGGGATTTTTTTTCTGCATTTTATGTATTCTCTGTATTCTAATTGCTTTCTTTCATTGGGGCCATTTATTTATATCCAGTTTTAATGTAATACAACACTTTGTAACTACATCGGATAGGATTTAAGTTTATTCGTTTATTGATTCATGGGAGAAATCATCCCAGAAGAAAGGAAGAATGAAAAACAAGAAAAAACAGTACATGTGGTAACATTAGAAAAAATTACACAATACAATAACCATAACAAACCAGGCCACGTGCTCTGTGTATGGATTATGCTGACAGCCACAGCTTACCGCTTTCAGTGAGCAGATGTTGAAATGCAGGCCTAAATAACACTTTTAAAACCTGATCCATGTGTGCATGCGTTTATGTGTGTCAGTAAGTCTTTGTATATCCCTGCATTTGTTTGTGTAAACTGGAGCAAACTAATACAGCAGAATGGGCAACATACTGCGCATTTGGTCACATGGGCTTAGCGACTCAGATGCGGCTGTAACTACTGGTGATGTTAGAGACGATAAAGCCACATGAAACTTATCAGGATTATTTAGTGCTCCGTAATCCACGAGTGACTTTGGCGCAACTGATGGCACTTTTGCGGTGGTATAATGTACCAGACGGCGGTTCATAAATCAGAAAATCCTGCAGCCTGTTTGATCGAGAGAATTGACTGGTGTAAAGGAGAAGATAGTGGTGCCAACAGTTAGAACATCTATTTCTCATCACGTTTCTCATTCACAACCCCCGAGGATGTGGCAAAAGAAGCTGGTGTTAGAAATCTGTCCGGGCAACTGGTTGATTAAATCTGCATCTTCCCTATCAATTGCTCTGGCTCATTATTGCAAATGGCTTTTGAGACAGCAGATTACACTGGTTCTTTCATCAGCTCCCTGAAGAAACTGGCAACATATAAAGGGCAAAAACAGAAACATGTCAACAGGTATTCAAACTGTCTGTGCCTCTGCAGCAACCAAGATCACATTTTAAAGACAAGACAGGCAGCAGGGAAAAGAGAGAAGAGTCATAGAGCACAGTTTTACTGCTTAAGAGGAAAATGTGGGAGGTCGTACACACTTTCGCCCCGCAGATATGTACACCAGCTGGATCATATACAAACAACTCACACCCCACCCTTTCCTGTGAAAACAAATGCAGGACATAGTTGTTTGTGATTGGAACCAACACAGTCAGACCTAAAGGGATGCATTTGGTTTCAACACACTGCCGATTCTTATTCTCAGAGGAGAAAAAAAAGAGGGTATTCCCCGCTTCGATCTTCTTCTCTTTATGTCAAGCCTGCCATTAACTGAAGGTAATTTCTGTCTAAGCTGCGTATAGACCTCCTCGATCTCATGGATGACCAACAACCATGAGCACATCCTCAGAGCGCCTGGTCCCGAGATGTGGACCTCTGAGCGTCTCTGAAGGTCACCAGCCATCGATGTAAGGCAGTGCGTTAAGACCAAAGGTTTTATTTAACCACGGGGGCCAATGTGAGGTCTGCGTTAAATGGCAAGGCAGACAATCCAGCTTAGGGGACACTGCAGCCAGCCTAGAGACCTACTTTGCATGCAGACAGATGTGGGATTTGTGACTTGTCAATGTTACGGCATTGATTCAGAAGTGAGGGGGGAAGGATTGTTCCCCGCTGCTCACATCCAGCCTAAAAGTTAATCCCAGTAAGCGGGCACACTTCCTGCAAGCAAATGACAGAACAACAGGTGGTTCCATTCACAAAACAACAGTCTGAATGAGTGTTTCATTCAAGTAAAAGCCACCCTTAAGCTCCCATTAAGCACCTATGATACCATTCTGCCCCGCAAAACCTCACCATCAAGCATCTGAAAGTAGATTTAACATTGAAACCATACACGTGGTTTTAATCATCCAAATGGATGATTTTAAAAACCATTACGGCCGCTGCAGTGGTTATCTTAATAGGTCAAACTAGCCTAACTATCGCAAATCTGTGCATTTCCGAAAGGACACTGTGTGTCCGCGGGGATAATGCGTGCCGTCATTGGAGTTACCATTCTGTTGTTTCCATTTGTCCTCGGCATGCACCTCCTTCAAATTCAGTTATGTTCCCACACTTCCCCGAATGCCTCTCAACAACACCCAAACAACTCGACAAGGCAAGAATGTGGCGCCCGTGCGTGATGCCAGAGAAGAGCATCGTGCTGTAATGGTGCAACGGCAGCAGAAGAAAAGCAAGACCTTCCAGGCGAGAAAAAATCAAGAGCGACGTCTTATTGGAATTGTAACGAGGTTTGTGGTCCACTAGCATCGTTTTGTACAGTACACAGGCTGCTGTCAGTGCAGAAATAGTATCTCTGCATCTTCCGCGATGAGTCCCTCCACATGTGTTACACACTGTAGTAAAAGAGTCGGGAAAAAAGCCAATTCTGTACGAGTCCTGGGACACGCTCATGTCTCACTGATAATAAGCAGTGTCTCTTGTTTTATGGCTGTTACCGAAGACACTACCACACTGAAACAAAATATTGAAAATAATTTCCCATGATGAATACGTCGGTCCAGACAAACTTGTATTCAGGCCCTGTAAAACTTGCTCACTTCAATAAATATCAACTATAACCATTCTTGACAAGCCAAAAAAGGGGGGATCACTTTGTGCCGAGGCTCTGACACTTTGGCTCGCCATGTTGCATCTGCACGCTCTCAACCAGAGTCCATTACGACTGAGCTGCCAAACGCTTCCTGCCGCAGGAGCTCAAGCAAACACAGAGCAGACACCACGACACGGAGACGCTGGCAGGTCTGCCACCCGACTCTCGCCCAACTCTGTATATGCATGCAAATTCGTACATGAAATATGTTTTGTGTCTGGTTTGCGAGGCCAGGCATGAGAAAGCAACAGGGTTCATGAAGGATTTTGAGATCTTAATCCTGCCTCAAATAAACATGCGCAACAATAGTGATGCTGTCGTGTGAATAGCTCAAACTGCAGGTTTTCAAGAGTGGTGACTGTTGTTGCATTCTGCTGTAGGTATAATGTCACACTCATCCATAAAAGGCTGATGAATAATACCCCACATGGGATTTCTCCGACAACCTCA
>JBCAUF010000134.1:30391757-30406618 GCA_038406115.1 Haemulon aurolineatum
TTTAGCATGTTTGTATTGTGCAAGGAAACAAATGACAGGGTATATCATTTGTTTTGATTGCACAACCTGCACAGAAACTAAAACTAAAACTCTGAGAGAAACAAGAGTTTGAACAAGTGCAAAATAGCACCTAACGACTCATCCCAACCCGATTAAACGTCAGCATTTGCACGAGGCTCACTTCTTCAATTCAACGCAGAACAGCGACGTGCTACCTCCGAGTTTCATACTGAGGTGTTCGGTGGGACAAAGGTCACCCTATAAGCATGCAAAGGACCAGAAAAGGGCCTAAGATCACACTCGCACCTAGAAACAGTGGAGGGGCTGCAAACGTGGGAGCAACTCCCACTGAGCTGTCTGCAAGTTTACCCCTCTCACGGCGAAGACATGCAGCTGATGTCTCACTGGAGCATCTGCACTGTGACAAAACATAAAAAAGCTGAGGGGATTTTGTCATACTTTCCAAACACACCGTCTCTCCACGAGCCAACACTGGAAAGAACTGCAGAATAAAGCCAACACTGTCATACCTCTGCAAGTCAGTGCCCACTTAAAAGTGTGTTTCTGAACGCAGCAGCACGCATACACTGAGCCATTTCTCTCTGGTGTGAGTAAAGCACTTTTCCCATAATGGGTTCACAGTGCCAGTCAACTGCAGAGTTCCCCTTTGAAATCTCGCCAGTGTGGCACTATGAAAGAGTTTTTCTGCAATAAATCCAGGGGGTTGTCTCTCACCAGTTAAACAACCAATGGATGGGAGGCTTTCATGGCTCAATGACGTGCAAAGAAGGGAAGCCTATTACTCATCCATAGACTTTAACCAGGTGCAATATCAGCAACGGCAGTGATGTAGATATTAATCAGGGAAGATGGCAATAAAAGTGGACTTTTAACAGCTGACATTTAGGATTTACAACCCCACTGTTGCAGAAATGCGTTTTTTTGCACCGCTGAAAGTTCAAATAGAGCTCCTCCTGGGATTTCCTGGGCCCATTTTGTCCCAAACACACATGAAAATGACTGCTTTCGCATCCAGTTTGGTTTCTCGCTGGGAAATAGAGCGTGTGAAAATCACAAACCCAGAATTGCAAGCCCCACTCACTCTCCTGTTATTTCCAATGCTTCACTAATAACATAAACAACAGCATAACTCCTCCCATATGGGACTGCTTGGAGAAAAAAAAACATCGACCAACCCAACTAGGAAGAGACTCTCTGGCACACACACTCACACACACGTTCATGTCACTTTCCTCTCGAGAAAGTCTCTCACTGACTGCTGTGTTGAACCTGAAGTTGTGTTACATCATCGAGCAGAGTGTGCCGGACTGAAGTTATCCAATATGCAACAGGCGGCGGTCAGGGGGGTGGGTGGAGGTGGGAGAAAGGAAGGCTTACCAGATGAAGTCGGTGCAGTGGCTGCAGAAAGTCGGCTGCCTGAAGAACCGGGCAATGAATTTATGGTTCTTGACTTCGTGGACGTTTTTTTGCCTCAGAGCACCTTTGCGAGCGAACCGATTCGCTACGTCCCCGGTGGACGACTCGTTTGAACTCACATCAGCCATGTCAAACCCTCCTTTAAAAAAAAAAACAACAAATCAATGCAACAGCTTCGAGTCACGCTGTGTTGAAGTACTTTTTCTTCTTCTTTTTTTTTTCTTTTCTCAGTCCGTTTGGCGGCGCAGCCCTCAGTGCGGAGGCAGCAGAGTGCGGAGTGGCGGTCTTCACCGGAGACACTGTACTCACTGTCTGAGGGCTTTCCCTGCCTGTCGATACCACTGGGCTGCTCCACTGACAGCTCTGCGCCCCGTCAGGTCAGACACAGCGAGGCAGCGCTGCATCCTGTGCCCGCCTTCAAAGTAAAAGTCGTGTCTCTCTCTCTCTCTCCCTCTGTCCCAGTGTGCCTCTCTTTGCAGTTTAAAGTCAGCTGTTGAAGAAGTTGTTTTCAATTAATGCCTAGTTCCTGCCCACTTATACGGTGTGTCAACTAAGTCCTGAATCATCTTTTTGCTTATGCAAAGTATGATGACGCCCGATAAGTCAAGTCAATATATGAGGGACAGCTCAGATTTTAGAAACAGCCTATTAAGGCCGTGAGTTGCACTCCAGCAAAGTGAAGTGAATATCCATACATTTTAAAATCACACATAAGAGTTTTCACTGTAGCTACTAAACCAAACCATTTCTTTTCCTAAAATGAATCTTTTTAGTTTTTATGCAGAGGGGCTAGTTTTGTCTAGCTGCTGTAAAAGTGAAAAACTAAGCTGCCCTATACAGTTGTTGTGTTCCTCCTTATTGTTATTATTTGAAGTTACACACAAGATACAAAGTGCAGCGTTCAGCCGACTGTGTGGATGTGAACTACACTCACATTATTAGGTAGTTTGCATCTGGTTGCGTCATGCAATTTCATGCAACAGCCCTGTAATAAATCCTACCTTCATGAAGGTTATAATGTTTAGTTGTATGGCCTCCAAAATGGCCATCAAGTTGAAACAGCAGCTCTCTCAAAGAGTTTCAAAATATATATTGAAATATATAACATACATAAGTAGGATTTATTGCAGGGCTGTTGGTCTGCATCAGTTTTATCCAGGTGTAGGCAACATAATAAATTGCTAAGTGTATGTGTTGATGGGTTTTAATATGAAAATACTCTAATTAAATTAAATAAAAAACAGCCCTTGGTGTGTCCTTCTATCTGTGCAGCCTTTAATCTCAGTTACAGTCACAAAGGGATTGTTGTCAGAAAATACATTAAAGTGACACCCACCAACCTTCAGAAAGAACTCATGAAGCCTTTCTGCATATTCAGTCTTTGTGTTATATTATACTTCACCTACACCTACTTGTATTTGGAGGATTTGAACTGACCACTTTCAGGAGTCGATGAACTGGTAGAATATCTCTACTGAATATATATATTTTCTCTATCACATTTTATGGCACATTACCATAGATTTAAGAGCTGTGGAGCTATTACTCAGTCTAAATCCCAGAGAGAGCGTATTGTTCTTTTTATTAAAATGATAGATTTTATAAAGTACAAGAGAAAAAAAATGATAGATTTTATTCCGAAAATTTACTTCCTGGTCGTGGTTTGTGTGTCTTTGTGCAACTTGACGGCTGCTCCGCTCCGCTTCCTCCTTCTCACTTCGGCTGATGTCACGCAACAGGACCGCTGTGGGAGGGAGGAGGCCCCTGGTCCCGCTGCAGGAATTTGGGATGGAGGCGTCACCGTGTGGAATAATACCGCATTACACATTTTGAGCTGTTCTGTAAAAAATGTTAGTTACATTGTGCTCAGTACTTCACACACGTTGGTCCATTTTGTAGGTCCTATAGTGCTTCTGTGTTTCACACTCAGGACGCAGAGAGATCATAGAAAGACAAGAGACAAACAGTCTTTCTCAACCACAACTCAATAAAACAGGCAGGTTTATTTCTTACTTGTTCAATAATGCAGTATTATTTTCAATTTAGGCTCAGTGTCACTGCTTAATTGTGTATTCACATTTTTCTTTAAGATCTTTCGCAGAAGTTATAAATATGTCTTTGACTGGGTTTATTGCTTAGCCTACAGTACACACTACTGTTGCAGTTCCCTTTTTCTAGATTATATTTCTTCCTATCGGAGCCATTTTCTCACGGCTATGTGGTGTTTACCAACGCTTTGGACTTGCCTGTTATCTGTAAAAGTTTCACCAGTTCCCCTGGGGGTCGTTGACCAGCGGAGCAGCCTAACCATCTCAATCCTTCTCACGAAAAAGACAAATATTTGCAAATTAAATTGGGTCAGATAAACCAGATCTGCTGTTCCCTGAAATCAGATGATTTCGGCCTCAAAGCAGTTTAGAACAACAACCATCACTTAAGAAAAAGAAACATAAAGAGAGAGCTCTGTGACATGATGTAACATGTCTGCCTAATTGCTCCATCAAGAGCATACACTATTACTCATAATCAACAAATCATTTGACCTATGAAGGCATTGCATTATTTCAATGATTATGGTTCAACCCATACCTCAGAGAGCTCTCTAATATAACCCAAACTAGAGCACTTACCTAACATACCCCATTGTTATTTGGCATTGTTGCTGTAATGTTGTTTCCCTTCATGAGAGCAAACAGCCACTGAGCATTACTGAAAAGGGCAATATAGTATGGGTTGAATACTGTTCATCAAAAATCTGTCTTGGGAGTCTCTCCCTTCATTATTCATGAGTTGATATCACGCTGTGTGTCTGCTGCCGTCTCTTTTACCAAATCAAGGTTATCGATCAGTTCTTGGTAAATATGCAGGCAATAAGACCTTTGCGCTCAATCAATAGGAGCTCACACTGGCATCTGATTGGACCAGGCTATCAGGGGCCTGTTTATCCAGCAGCCTTTATGTTGGCCCAGACACCGGAGACGCCGAGGAGGAGACTTCACACCTAAGAAGATGGCTCCGACTCTGACTTTGCTGGTCCTCAGCCAACTGGCTCTATATGCAACTGTAGCATCCAAGAAAGGTAACACTAATCGTTGCTTTGCTCATGTTTGAGTGTGAAATGAATGCATTGTGCAAAATTGGTAATGGACTGCAAGTATTCCTGCTTTATCTGCTGTCAGTCGGTGTGCTTTTTTGTATCTTTTGCACCTGATTGATGGTGTTGCATCAAAAACAAAGTATGCACAGCTTTCACAACATCCTCATCATCCTGCCCTTTAGATATTAATCAAATCATATCTGTGGTCTCAAACCAGTATGTGGACGACCTCCTATCACTGATGGAATTGACGAGCTGACCCTTAAACGTGTGTATGAAGTTGGAGAGGAGTTGACCCTCACATGTGAGCAGGGGTACTTGCCTTCAACAGCGACCCCTCGAAGGATGACCTGCACCGCCACAGGAGAGTGGACACAGTCAGACCTGGCATGTTCCCGTGAGTTTGCAGGAGGGTCGGATTTTTACACTAGAGCAGTCATCTAACAGCAGAAACTGCATGCAAGGTGTTAGCAAAAAATCCACTGATTCATGCTCACCTTTTCTTAAAAATCATGCAATGTCTCCCATGACCCCCAGAGATAAGTGTGACATAAGATTTATTTTACTCCATGATGTCTAGCTTCCTCTGCTTCCAAATGCTGTTTCATTGGCTTTTATCCAGAATGCATACTATATCAGGTCAGGAAACATCTATGAGCACAAAATACAAGCTTTCAGTAGTACATGTTCTGACTACCTTAACTACCTCAAAAATATGACAAAAGATAACACAAATCTCATTGCTCCTACAAAATGTATATACTGTGATAATGATGCAATTGGAAAAAAAAATATAGCTACATGATTACTTGTATTGTCCAACCTACAACAGTATTCAGCATTTTTCCACCTTTTCTACAGCTAAGATGTGCCCAATCCCCAGACCTCTGCAGCCATTAGCAAGGGGGAGGACAGAAGCCCCATTCAAGAGTGTGCTCAACTACACATGCGACGAGGGGTAAAAGTCCCTCGATGGCTACAAACGGATCATTACCAGGTGTGTTTACAGTAATACATGTCAGGATGATGTGAATAAACTTTTGTTTGTCAGATACGTCCTTCTGGGAGCCAATGAGAGCAGGTGCTTACATGACGGTAGCTGGAGCAATCCACCACCTCTCTGCAAAGGTACTTTGAAAGTTATTATTTTGACAAGACATTTGCCTTTTTTTTCATTATTGGCAGTATGCAGAATGTGTCCGACTTTTATATAGACATGTACAATTTTATATTCTATATTCAAAATGGTAAAATTAGCTTATTTTGTTACTTATAAAGCAGTATGATTGACAGTCTGACATCACATTTGTGTAGATTTTGGATTCTTAAGGTGTTTTCCTTCTTGCAGCCGTGAATTGTCCCCTGCCCACGCCACCCAGAGATGGGAGAATTGTCCATGATAAACCAGTTACTGGACCCAATACCATGTATGGGCGAGGTTGGACATACGAGTGTACCCCACCTAAGGCACCGAGTTATGAGAGGGGTTCCTGCATGGCTGATGGAAGTGCAACTGAGCCACCAGTGTGCCGAGGTATGCAGACGATGTTCTCCTATTCCTACCCCTTTCATCTATTTCTCTCCTTCATGAATAGTTAGTTAATATTATAGGATCTGCCTTAAAATGTTTTAATTTTTTTTTCTTTTGTATTGTAATAATACCTCCTCACAATTTTTACCAGAGGTGAGCTGCTCCATCCCAACGGGCATACCGAATGGCTTCATCACCTTTGCTGTGATCAGACCACATGGCTACAAGGAAACGGTTAGGTACGCCTGCAATGAGCACTATGTTCTGGATGGTGAGGCAGAGATTCGGTGCCAAAACACAGGAAACTGGTCTTCCAAGCCAGTTTGCAGGGGTGAGTCTCAGGAAAATCAGATTTTTGAAAACCACCCTCAGTGTTTAAGTTCTACTGCTTCACCTGCTCTGTTTCTCCACCCAGCTCCCTGCACAGTTGGCATCAAAAGAGGTCGCATCTTCTACAATGCCAGAAAGATCTGGATCGCAGATCTGAAACCCAACAGGGTCCTCCATGGAGAACATGTTGCCTTCTATTGTATGAACAAAGCCGACAGGTGTGGCTACCCTGTGGCAAGCACCTGTAACGATGGAACCCTCCCCATCCCAGAGTGCTTTGAGGGTGAGTTCTCGTCAGCGCCATTAATCTAATTTAAACCTCTCTGGTTCCATCTGTCGAGGTTTGGATACTCGACAGACAATGTCTCACTGAGCCACGAGTCGTGTCCATGTCAAATACAAAAGTGCATTTAAAGACTTCTGTGAGATGAAGATCAAGGCAGACCCGTATTTATCTTTCCAAAGATGAAAATAATGCTTTCAGCAGAGCAGATCTGTTTTAAATGAAAGCATCATAAGCACTTCTCCAGATGCAAAACATGTTGCTAGAATTGTGTGCTAGGAGGAATAAAGTTGTATTACATGTCAATAACATAATACAATATACATTATGCTAGAGGAAATTATGGTCTTAGAGGCTAGATCAAATTTGAGAGAAGAGCCAACATTAGATGAGGAATAGTTCCGGATATTTGACTCAAAACTGACTTTTGCACATCTGAGCTTTAATATCCGCATGCTTTCACAAGTGGCAGTACAGTGGAGTTTTTTTCCCCCCTGAACAGTGTTATGTAACAAGTCTGTCAGATGGATTACAGATGTTGGAAGAGCACATGATGTTTCCATGACTTGTATGATACAGTAAAATATCTTCATTTATTTATTTATTTGCTTTTAGAACCAGGCAAGGTGGACTACAATCTACGGGCTAAAAGTCTTCCATCAGAAATAGCTATGTGTGCCGCTTCACCCCCTGCAAGCCCCACAATTTCTGCAAGACCTGCATAAGTTTGCACATTAACACCATGTACACTGACAGGATGTGAATGACTGGATCATGAATGATGGAACTGTAACGATATGCTACAAAACAGAGGCCACTTTTGTTATTAGTCAGCTTCATCTTGTATTTTGTCTGTCATTTACAATTCATGGTAAGATAACTGCAGTAATGATTATGAAAATAGGTTTCATCAAGGATTTAAAATGATGGTGTGGTACCTGAGAGATTCAATGATCTGATGCACGCATGTAGTTTCCAATCTGCACATACAAACTGAATATGCATACATACATAGCCTACATACATACGTCTTCAGTATTGAGGCTGCAATAAAAAACTAAAGCTCTGAACTGTCTGTGTCCAAAATGATCTGACCTTTCCCTGGATATCTTATCCCATTCCCATTGTGTGTGAATTCAATGTGAATTTGATTACCCTCACAATTTACCACTCTTGTGTGATGTGGCATGAACAACCCACAGAGGCACTGGGATTCCCAGTCAGACATAACTACTGATGAAGGGATGAATGACAGTGGTGGGAGAAGAATTCAGATCCTGTACTTCAAAGTGCTAGAAATGATTTTGGTGAAAGATCTGGTAAATTAATATTGCAGTGTCTCTCAACTGTCTCGCTACAGAATTGCTTGCAACACTTTTAAGTACAAGTCCTACCACTAAAAAAAAATCCTGTTTCTACTAGAAAATGCAATTAAAGTTAGGGTAGGTAACTTTGTTCAGAAACACTTTTTGTTATATAGGGTGAAATGGTCCGTCTATCCTAATAGTAGTAAATACATTATGTATTCAGAGAAAGGAACGAAAAAAAATCAGACCTCTGCAGCTGCCGTAGGATCGATAAAACTCTGACCAATGTAAGCCCCGCGGTGCGCTCTCAAAAAACCGAATTAGATGCCTTCATGTCTCGTTCTGCCTACGCCCCCCTCTGTCCCTTCAAGACAAATGTTATTGGACCAAACTAATTAAATTCTGATGGTGAAACGAATCATTTTGCTGGGTTTGTGACACTGAAAAAAATGTATCCAGTGCATCACATGATGGACACGGAAGTTACCAACGACAGGGGGTGTAACTTAGAGGACGGGCCACTTTCAAATCCTGTTAGCTCTCCTGCTAGCTCTCCAGGACTACCAACCCTAACTTTAAAGTGTTACAAGTGAAATTACAGAAAGCTTTACCCTGTGACTGATTTCATATTATATTATTAAATTATCATACTCATGCATTCATGTAAAAGCTTGATTTTACTGTTGTAGCTGTGTAAGGTCATTTTGAGCTAATTTGTATAAGATTGTAGTTAATGGCTATTTTCATCATGGACAATTGATTGTTTGGTTTGTAATCCAGAGTTTTGTTCGTAGTCCAAAGTGTCTCCTTCGCAATATTTGTTTTGTCCAACAAGCTGTCCAAAGCTCAAAAATAATCATTTAAAATAATAATGAAGAAAAGCAGCAAAAACATAAAATAGTTATCAAAATATTTGTCAATCAACTAATTATTTCAACTGTGTGTGTAGGCTGTTGGTACAGTAGTATTATATATAACATATAATATATTATATAATATCATATATTATAATGTCATATTTTCTAAATTCACCATTTGTTCTGCACAGATCGTAATCGAGTTTTTGCAGTTCTTGAGTAAATTTAGTTACATTCCACACCTCTGATGAGTTTTGAAATGCCTCCAAGGCAGTGGCGAAGAATTATACAAAGAGCGAAACTATGAAAAGGTATTGTTTTGACACGTTTAACTTCTAAGTTTGTGTGCATGAACATCAGATTTCGGCTTGTGTCACGTTACTCATGTAGGAAATGTCTGGAAAAGCTCCAAAAAAACGAGAAGCATAAGAGGGATAGTTAAAGCAAATAGTAGTAACATGCTGTACAACGTATAATGCGTAATTGTTGAAGAAAGATTCATGGACAAATACACTCATCTGAACTATGACTTGACAGGAAATTCCACTGCCGGAGCGTCTCACTTCCAGTAATCTCTCACCAAGAAAAAAAGGAAAAACAAAACAAGGTGAGCTGTTACTTCATGCTGCTCTTATCTGTTTACTTTTAGAGAAACACAAACAGCAGTGAAGGTGGGAAGAGAGATTCATTATTTGAACCGGAGACCACAGGAGAGAACCAAAGAACGTCTGTTCAGGATGGACCGCTGGACTCTATTTCTGCTATGTTCACTTGTACTTTTTATCAACGTGACATCTGGACAAGACAATGGTATATTCTTTTATTACAAGCTTTTATTTGACTGATTAGTGATCGATTATATGGCTTTAGCATTATGTAAACTCTATGGACACAGATTCGAAAGGTATTCATTTAAGTAGTAATGATAATGTTTAGTTTTAGATACATGAATACAAAGTCAGAATTTCATGTAATTAGTTGCTATGTATGGTTTGAAATACTTAAAGTTCTGTTCTTGACAGAAATAGATAGATAGATAGATTTATAGTTTTATGTTTACTCTAGGTCTTGGTCACTGATTTCTTCATCCAATGTTGCCAGTCACACTGTAAATAAATAATTTTGTGCAATGACCAAATGTAGCCCTGAAGAGAGCTACAATCCTTCAGATTAATCATCTTCCCATAAATATTGCTCTAAATTAGCTGCAATGAAGATACTTTTCCAGTAAATAGTTTGCAACCCACACACACACACACACACACACACACACATTTCCTCCAGTTCAGGGGTCAGGGTTGGTGTGTTCACTGGATAATAGAAATCTATTGCAACATCTATATTCTGCCACCAGGCTTTTCCATTTACTTGTTGCTGTACCTGTTTTGTCCTGCTATCTGTGTTATTTTTTTTTTTACCTTATTATCATTATTATTATTATTATTATTGTTATTATTATCACACACTATTATATTTTACTTAATTTATCCCCTCAGTGTGTCACAGGCCTCAGCTGAATAGCAACATTGAGATGGAAGGGCTCCAGAGGTACTTTAGCCCCGGCGCGGAGTTAGTGCTGTCTTGTGAACCAGGATACACCCCTGTGTCTGGCCCTCGGAAGATTGTTTGCTCCTCAAGTGGACAATGGACACCAACCAAACTACTGTGCATACGTGGGTCCCTAGTGAGAACTTGAGGTCTTGTGACAAATAACCTCATACTGGAAATGTACACACTTTTTCAAGTTTAACCATAACTTTATTTAATGAAACATCAACAATTTTTAGTGGTATAATAATGTAATTTTGACTGCAATAATGAGTTATTACTAATACAATTCTACCATAAATGAAAAAGAGTAACACTAAGTTGATTTTGAAAATAAAATTTATCCAGATTCTGATCACTACTCTCTTATTTGTATGCATACGCACTCATTGTGGTATGGTCTGAACGTGACTTAATCAAGGTTGTAGACGACTACAGCAGACAACAAACATGTCATTCTCTTGAATAGTAAAACTTTACATTAACTGTTCTCTCTCCACTATATTCCTTTTACTCCTACAGCAAAACGGTGCCCCTATCCTGATCCTCCGACTAATGGAGAATTGTTCTATGAGGATACTGTGTACCAGAGTACACTCAACTATACTTGTAATGAAGGGTAAAGCTAGAACACCTTGTTGAATTTTATCATATTGTATGAGAAGATTTTCAGTCTTTAACCAATACACTTGTGGTTTAAATTCTACATATTTTATCTCTGTAATCTGTTTTATCACCAGTGTCAGTGTCATTACAGTCAATTACCCATTTGAGTTCTCATCATCTCACCTTATGCAGTTGACTTACAGGCTTTTAACCTGATTTGAGTTAACCATCATGTGTTTTGCCTGTTTATTTGCAACATAAACATGAACTGAGTGTATGACATGGCTGCTTTGCACAGGTATGTCTTGACTGGATCCGACAGTGCTGAGTGCCTTGCTAATGGGACATGGAGCGCCTCAGTACCAGAGTGTTTACGTATGTACTACACTACAGGAAAAAGCATCAAACACTCAGCATACTGTAAAAGTTCCAAATGCTTTTGAATAGTTTATACATTTATTCTGTTCCTCTTTTAGTTTTATTTATTTATCTGTACTTATTGCTATCATTGTGTTACTGTGACAACTGAATTTCCCAGCTATCTTAGTTGCTCGCATATAAAATATTCTGTGAAAAATTCATGCCCAATGAAAACACACTTGTAGGCTACCTGTTATCTAGAAATTTACCACAACCAAACATTTGCTGAAATTTGTAATTCTGACCATCCTTACAAAATAATATATGAAATGCACACATACTTGTGAACATTAGAAAAAAAACTAATAAAAAAACAAAAAAACATACACAATAAATTAGCATATTCTGTCTCTTCTCTTGTAGCTGTGTCCTGTGGTCTTGCACCAATTCCACGGTTTGGAATGATAATTTATGACAAGAAGATCAGAGGGAACTCCACTGATTATGGCATCGGAGCCACGTACAGGTGCCTGCCTCCTTTTGCACTTGTTGGTGAGGAAAGAGCCGAGTGTACTGCGGATGGCACCTGGACCAAGACACCTGAATGTCAAGGTATGAAAGTCCGAAAAGCTGGAGCGACTGTGATGACACCAAAAGTAGATAGAAGAATTGCTGATCTGAACCAAAACAAACAAATAAATAAGCCCCCCAAAATACATACGTTTAATGTTGTGACATTTCTTCTATACAAATCGGAAGTTCAAAGTTCAGTCTTGGTCTTTTGTGTAAGCAGTTGAGAAAACAATCTCACCCCAACGTCCACATATGTAATTTGTCCAGATTTACAGAACACAGAAGCACACAGACATCACAACACACGTAACAAATTAAAATTACTCATTGTATGTTTAAATTACTCATGTACTCATTTCAGACCATGTTTAGCCTTTGCTCCCAGCTATCTGGCTGCTCTGTGTTTGAGTAAAGAGAGGTGAAGCACATCACCGATTCAGAGACATGTGGAGACATCCAGTGGACAGCTACAGGCTGCTGTTTTGTTTGTTTTGTTGGGTGATAATAGGTAAAGTGATACATGTAGTACGAGATTGGATGAATATCTAATTAATAGATAGTTAGATCTACGTAGCATAAAGTACCATGTAAAGTTTCTATCGCATATATAGAAAACCATAAGCAAAACACTTATAACTTAAGATATGGATAATGTTTTCACTACGATGCTGGAAAGTAAAACACTTTTCTCAAGTTATGTGAAAATTATGTAATACTGGAAGCTGAAAAGGACACTATACTTATGACAAATTAAGTTAGACATTGGTTTTTACCATCCTCTGGAGAAAGTGTCCAATACAGTTCAACTCACAAAACCATGGGAACATTGGCAAACAATTGGTAAATTATGAAAACCTCCATGACTTGCCATATTTTCATTAGTGGAGTCTCTCTAATGAATACACTAAATTGTTCCCATCACAGTGGTGACCTGCCCCCCACCAGGGGACATTGCGAGAGGCTACAAGTCAAGCAACGACGATAGAGACTATGACTACAGGGAAATCGTCAGATATGGCTGCAATGGAGACTATGCACTTGAAGGAAACTTCGAGATTGTTTGTCAAGCAAATGGGAAGTGGTCTGAAAAGCCATCCTGCAAAGGTAGAGCTACAACCAATATTAGTCTTTGAATTAAAATGTGATTTCTTGAGTGATCTTGCGAGGTGAAGGAATTAAAACCTGCTTGTTTGACCCACTTGACTTACAGCTCCTTGCACAGTTGGCATACGGAGAGGAAGGATACTCCACAACGGACGAAAAATCTGGATTGGCGACCTAGACCCTAACAGAGTCTTACATAATGAAATTGTCTCAGTCTACTGCTTGGACAAGGCCAGGAATTGTGGTTACGCTGTGCCAACCCAATGCATAGATGGAAAGCTCAAAATCCCAGACTGCTTTGAAGGTAAGGGATACAATACAATATATCAGAAAAGGCAGCCGTGTAGCCAAAGTACTACATAGGCTTTATTTTATTAATTAATCAACGTTTGAATATTTGTCAATTTAGGATCACTCCTCAGCCTCACAGACAACAGTAATGTCAGCTGTTAAAAGACTTAGGCCTATAGAATATTCAGCAACAATTCAGATGTCACCAAACTTTTAATACTCCAAACTGTGAAGCACGATTGTAATAATCAGTTGATGGCACAGTGTGTGTGTGTGCGCTGTGCCACCATCACCCAAATTAAAAACAATGCAAGAACAAGTATCACTAAAAAGATTATAAATATGAACATAAAAGAGAGTGTAAAATAGGTATAGAATGTAAGTAGCAGTAGTCACCAGAATTGGAGTACCACTTGCCATAAATACTCACTTCAATTTCCCATCACTAAACTGCACCCCCCCCCCCCCCCAAAAAAAAAAACAGCGAACCACAACAGGACAAATGGATACCTTTTCAAGATGACCAAAAAGACAGTATATTGTCTAAATCTTTTCTTGGGATTATTTTAATGACTTTATTTTTCTGTGTGACTGTATGACTGTATGTGATCAGAATGTCAGATTACAGTTCAGAATCTTTTGTTATCAAAAATCTGTGTATATCTCATATCAATAACATTCTAACTTGTTCCATAATATGTGTGTGTGTCTGTGTGTGTGTGTGTGTGTGTGTGCGTTTGTCTCTTTTGTAGAGCCCGGTCGTACTACTTATACACTTCATTCATCATCACTTCCATCAGAAATCAGACAGTGCTGAAACGGCAACAGACCCCTTCCCTGAAGATTATTACTGAAATGTGGAAAATGTGTTGGTGTGTTCTGCTCTCTAAAATTAAAGAATATGGTTAGACTCAAGCTGTCTTTTTCTTGTTTACAACACAATTTCAACATTATAGATTCAGTTTGTAAATGTTTTTTTTTATTCCACTGATGAAAAAATCATTTTCCAGTGTCTGTGTTTTTGAAAAGTAACTGAAAATTGCCTGTACATTTACTGGCACACACTCGTGAATGCTTTTAAGCCATTTTGCCACTCAAAATCTTCAGCATAAGATCCCCAGTGTATTGATAAAGAGTCTCTCTCTACAGTAAATCTCTTATTTTGTCGTACATCAAACAGATGATCAACTTCCCACCCACTTGTGATAGGCTCTATCACAGCAACCCTCTACGCTGACTTTTGCAAAATAAAAAAAAGGGTCCATGAGTAGATCAGCCCTGTGAAAAAGGAAACCGTGGTTGTTTTGTCAACGCCTTTCAGGGCTACTGTCTTTTTGCATGTGCACCAATGTGGACACAGCTATGACACAATCTCAAGAAGAATACAATATTTTGGGCCCAAGACCGTACGCAGGATTTTTGAAATACCGAGGTCGTTTGGTCCTAGTGCACGTGGGAGGTAACCTGACTCTCGCCAGATCCTTGTAGTTCCGCCCTGCTACACACTAGGATCTGGGACTGCTCCATAGGAGATGTA
>JBCAUF010000134.1:31153059-31164060 GCA_038406115.1 Haemulon aurolineatum
TTGTTTGTTTTTTTTAATTTGTATTTATGTTTGTTCATTTTTCATTTCATTTTATTATTATTATTATTATTATTATTTAGATTTTTTTTTTATTTTGGGGATTAATTGTTTTTTGTATTTTATTTCATGTTATTTGTAATGCTATCTAAGATATATTAATGTTATTTCGTTTGTCTGCTTTGCTCTGTTATTTGTGTTATTGCTTTTATAGGTGAGGTTAAAAATAAGCCCACAGTGGGTTTCTACCTCACCCACACATATTTTGTTATGTTTCTATTTCTATTCTATATTGTTGTTTTTTTAAAAGTCGTGCAAATACATAAATAAAAAAAGAAAGGAAGAAAGATTACAGATATTGCTGTGTTCTCTAAAATCTGTTTGGCTGATGAAGGGCAGAAAAGTGGCAATAAAACTAGCTGATGTACCAAGTATCCACAGCGTGGGATTTAAGATCATGCAGATGTGATCCTGGTTGATACTCATAAGTTAGTGATGTCTGTATTATCTCCATTTTTAAAATGAGGGACAAGATCAGATTGCAGAAATGGGCTGATATCTTGAGATCTACCCCCAGTCCATTGCTCAGACCCTGGCCAAAAGGCTACTTTTGTGTCAGAGAAAGTCCTGTTTAAATCCCACTGCGGTTTTCATGCTAACAGAGGCCCAAACGTGGAAATAATGGACATGACTTTGACCGCATGCCAACTCTATGAACAGACTCAAGAACAAAGGCAGAAGCCTTTGTAAGGTCCTTAACAAAGGCTTCTGACTCTGTGAACTGCAGGCACTGGGAAAAAGAAATATTTTTGAAAACCAAGACCTGCAGGTCAACAAGAAAACAAACCTGCCACTAAATGCTTCAGAAACATGACAGCAGGAACTTGAAAGCTCTAGAGGTTCATCACTAGAGGTGCCTCTGCACAATTCTTAAAATCAGCTGGAAGAATTGGTATGCTAACTTCAGTGTCTTCAAAGAGGCTAATCTACCCAAAACTGCTGCCACTGTCATGCAACACTAATTTCAAGTGATTGATCACATGATCTGCATGCCTGACTTTCGCTGGCCAAAGCAAATGCTGCTAGCAGTTTCAGACAGGTGCCAGAGTGGTAAAAAAAAAACAAACAAACAGACAAAAGAAAAAACCTCAACACCTGGGAGCACATGGCATCCAACAAGGTGGTTGGAGAAAGCTTGTCAGTAAGGGTGCTGTACTATACAACGATTATCTCCATCATGCTGCAAGAGCCACACCTATGAAAGGACAAACCATCAAACATCAACATAACAGGCCTGAAGCCACACCAACAACCTTTACCTCATACTGTTCTTAGGTATCCAGGTCTAACTCTGGCCTCTTCACTCACCCAAGGAGCCAGAAAGATACACTTGCAGGACAGACATACTAGTCTTGAGTGGCAATCATGGTGATGATCCTGAACTGTGTCTTTTGATGTTCACGATTCTGAAAATTGTCACAGGAATATTGATTATGTGTAAAGTACTGCGAAGCATGCCGCCTACAGCTATTTATATGTTGTACACTCTCCATTGATTGCAGCTCAGATGTATGTATCAGGTATTGGTGGATATGAAAGTTATCTGTTTGCTGTGGTTAAGGCTGGTGCCATGTATTTTAGAGGTAATTCATACCAACAAACACCAAAGATGGATTTTTACCATCACAGTGACAAAATGAAAAGAAAAACTAAATCTCTTTGAACACTTTATCATATTCAGAAAGTGCCCACATGGGACAATGCTGGTCTGTCACACTCACACATTAGCTTTTATTCAAAAACTGGATATAACACAAAGAGAACGACTGTATGAAAAAGAGTATGGTTACGTGAAGGGAAAACTACTTCCTGACCTGGCATTGAACCCTGGACATAAATCATGAGGTGTAGAATCATCCATTAGGACATAATCCCTAGAAATACAGGGCTTCGTGTTCTGTTAGATATATGGACAATTATGGTAATACCAGTCAGGATTATAAAATGTAGTTTTAAAAATTTCTGTACATTAGGGCTGTGATACTCTAGATTGAACTATTTAAGACACATTTTACATTAAATGGTGGGAGAGGGGTGGAGAGTGCCTGATGTGTTAGTTTGTCTCATTTTTATGTAACTGAGAAGCAGAGGCACAAATTCCTATTGATCAGTGTGAATGGTGTCAGTTTGCAGTGGTTGGAATTCATATGTCAACCACAGGAGAGGTAATCAATTCATAGTAGAAGAAGAGCTTCACATAGGTGGATTTGGGATATTAATTGCATGTCTCGATGAGCTAATTTTCAGTTGAACCTGAACCCTTTTATAGAAATAAATAAAATAAAATAAATAATTAAATTGCTAGATTTGAGAGAGGTTGAAAGATTTGCATTTTTAGTTTAATGCATGCATTTTTTTTACCTTCATATTATGAATAAGAACTTATAAATGCCTTGTTTTTTGTGAGTTTGGTCTCTCTGCTCAAAAAAATATGACACTATTTTCAAGATTGCATTTTTCCATGGATCTCCTTAAAGGGCTATTCTTAAGAGTATTCCTGCAAGAAGGTGTAAAAAGTGTAAAATGCAAATACAATGATATAATGTATACTTAGGATCATAGCATAGGTAAGCCCAACAGTTCTTCAACTTTTTGCTTTGGCAAGCATGTATTTGCTCAGACAATGTGAAGGGATCACCAAAGTCAGATTCATCCCTTTTGGACTCAAATTTAAAATTTTAAAATTCCTTATATAATACACCCACAGACAATGTAATTTAACACGACTATTAGATATCTGTTACACTAAGTTGACAACCTGACCTGAGGCATGTCCAAAATGGAAAGGGGAGAATGAATGTGATCGATCACTTTAATGTCAATCTCCTCATTAGTTTTAGTTTTGTGGATACAAATTTGGCCTGAAGGAGGTACTCAAGAGAAGATCAAAGAGTCAAGATCATTTGAAATTGTTCATACTAAATTTGATAAGCTTGCACATTTACTTGGTCAAATTCTCCAATGCATCTTGCTATGGCTTGAGGTCTTGCCTCGAGCAGGGACAAAAGGACCATAGAAACAAAGCAAATTTAAAATTCAACAAAAGAAAAAGAAAAATCACAGCCAGTTATATTATTAGAGCCATGAAACAGCCATGCAAACACAGCAAATGAGTCTTGACTCTATTTTGACAGTGGCTTTGGGAGGAAGGATGAAAGGGCAAAAAAAAAAAAGAAAAGAAAAAATCAAACAATGTAGAAAAGGAAAAAGAGGCATCAGTAAACACCATTTACATGAAATATGGCCAATATCCAGCAGTCAGGTTTTGCCTTTCGGGGCAGAGTGTGGGTGTCTGGGGAGAAAACTATCCAAGCCGGGGGATCCACACCAAGTCCTGCTGACTGGGCACTTTTACATGGAAAATAAAAAGGGATGGGAGGCCATAAGATAGAACCATTTACACATTTACATGCTGTCTATCTGCGCATATGTTCACATGCACACACAGCTTATTGTTCTCCTAGGCACTTCATCTCCTCTATCACTAGCTTTATGTTATCAGGTGTACTGGTTTCTGTCATCATTACAGCCGTTATATGTTTCTTCACACACTGCGCCACTACATCAATATCTATAAAAGCCTGTGTTATTACAGAAAAAACATCTCCAAGTCTACCCCAACAAAAGCAACAGAATCTCTGTTTAAGTCACTTACATGGCAATTTCAAAAGCATTTTGTGGCCTAATAATACTGTCCATTCCATTATTCAAACTGAAAATCTATTATTCATTTGATCTTATTTGGTTATGATTATAGAAATTAAGATGCCATTTGACCAAAAGGAAAAAGGGCTTATTTCACAGCTTTGTAGAGTACAAACTTCTAATTGTAATATGTAATATTTAAATTCTATGGTCTGTTATTTCTGTGTAATGGCAATGTTTCACATTGAATCACTTCACTTTGTAGTTGAAATCCAGTCATTTACATGATACAAGTGATTTTGTTATTTATATCTTATTATAGAATAATGCAATACTTCGGTTAGTGACTGTACATATAATCAGAAAAATCCCATCACCACAGCAGGGTTGTCAGGTTGCCTAACACAGAGCCTAACACAGCCTTGAATGTTTTATTTACCAGCTAATGATACACTGTATACATTAGACATAGGGCTGCTCGATTATGACAAAAATCATAATCACGATTATTTTCATATTGAAATCACAATTAATCAAAACAATTATTCATTTATTTCAGAATTTGCTTTTATTGAACCTGTTTTTTTTTTAGTGAAACAGGTTTTCCTTTTTAATACAATGACTATGTTTAAATAGCCTACAGTTTGACAAAATAAATGAAAAAAAATAATAAGGGGCTCCAGACTTACTTTTTTACCCTACCGTAAAATTTTAGGGGCGCACACTGTAAATTGACTTGCAAAGTAAATACTCACATTTCCTCTCATTTTCACTGTATTACTGATAAATACTTTGACCACAAATGCCGAAACCACAATGTTTTAAATTTAGATTTACATTATGTTTCTGGAGCAGAAGTTTGTCAGCAACAAAAAATATTCAATAATGTTACAGACTGTTTTGCCCGAGCCATGTATTCCTGTACATGAAGTGTTGGGTCCCTCCAGAGTTGCTGTAGGGCTGGGGTTGGCGGAGTTCTGCCGTAAGACGTTGCTCTGGTTGCGCTGACTAAAAGAGAGAGTGGTTAGCGATTCGCTATCAAAAAGTGCTGAAAGTGAAACTACTGTTTGTGTCTGGGGGGATGGGGTGCTTTTCAAGCGGCAGTTTTGTAATAACCTGTTTTCTGTGAATGCAAAAGAGGCAAGACCTGACCAATCATAGAGGAGTTGTGTGGCAACACTCATCAGGTCAGTCAGCAGCATGTTCAGCAGTGTTTCGGCTGCGCCGCATGCTGCGCCGCATGCTGCGCCGCGGTCACCGCTGCAAGCAGCCGCCATTATAATCAATGTGTGTCCTCACCGATCTCAGCTGTGGCTCGCTGCGCCGCAGTGCTATCAATCCACAGCATTTCTGTTTTTGATGGAGCCATTGCTAAATCAAGCTCAACAGAGCAGATCGCACCAGACAGGAAATCCACACAGAATCAACGTAATACACTTCCACCCCCTTTCAAAAAAGCACAATACGCAGTTCATATAGCCTATCACAACTTAAAATCAGCATTACGTCATAACTGGTGACGACAGGTCAGGAGTCAATTGATCAAAGGATTTTTATAAGATTAAGAATTAAAATTAAATTAAGAAGTAAGCTTTTGTTTTGTTGATTTGTTCATAGATTTTAAACCAAGAAACACTAAAATTAAAATGCATTTTTGGTGGTTAAGGGCTTTTTTTGTTTTAAGTCAAATATGACTGGAATAATGTGCTCTGAAAAAATGCCATCAAAGCTTTTTGGATTCTTCAGGTTCTGAATTTTCACAAAAATATATAGGTTTACTAATCCCCAATGTCCTCTGATCAGAGAAACGCCCCTAATGAGACAGCTTTGGAGCTGTCATGCGATTTTCTTTTTCCACTTATGGCAGAGCAAAAGGAAGCAAAAGCTACAGATTCTTTAGTTGGCACAGAGGAAATGGGAATTGATTTCTTTACATGGCTAGATAGCACCAGATTTTTATATTTCCATAACCAGAATAGTTTTTTAATTAAAGAATTCATTACACAAGCTATTTGGGTCAGTTTCATAGGATCTGGAGGAGGAAACCAGTTCTGGTGACTTGGCCGATTTGTTTGCTTTTAAATGTACACTTATATATGTATATATAGCTCTTTGGAAAACAATACTTATTTATTCACCTTACCTAGATTTTGCCTATAGTGTTTTAACTGGATATTGTGTATACTTCTGCAGTCTGAGTGACAAGTGACAGCTTACAAGCTTTTTCCCACATTTCCAGCTTTATGTGATCTCTGCCATGTTCACCTTTGGCAAAGTCCTGTGGATTGATGGCTTATTGATTTATGTCAGGGTTTTTTTGTTTGTTTGTTTTGCCTTAGGGCGCAAGTAGTATGTGGTGAATTTTTCTTGCCTTGGTGCCCATGGACGATGTCTGTTATGCTATGGTTTGTTTACAAAGAAACAGAGTAGTTGTGTAAATGTAGTGATATCTAGGGTTGATATTGATTTAGCCAATTTAAAGGTAGATATAGACAATCATGTCACCATAGATCACAGAATACATGTCCAAAACTATGTGAATGGAGAAGTGAAGTGAGAAAGCAATTGTAAAGCTACTGTAAGCAAGATTTGCATTCACATTAACTTTTTTTCAAAGATACTAATACTCAAATCAAATGAGCTCCTCTCCTCACCTTTAAATGCGCCGTGGCGAGGCGTACTGCAAGTTTCGTCATTTCACCATGACGCTGCTGCTGTCACCAAGGAGTCAGCAGCAGCATCAGACGCCCAAACTTCTTCTGGGAGAGACGTGAACTTGTTAGTTTGCGTCACAGTTTCAGCTGTGTTCATTCATCTGCCTTTGATCTGTGACGGGACAATCAATATAGACATAAATGTACATACTGATTAAGACCGTTGCATTGAATAGTGGTTGCTGTGATTATTTATTGCATTAAAATGTGCCTGAAACTGTGGAAAGCTGCCTGTGAGGTCTTGGTGACGCGTGCGCACTGTGTGCCGGTCAGCCATATTTACCACTGCACAGGCTGCGCCAAGCTGAATTTGTGACACCTCCCCCTGCTGCGCCGCCACACCCATCTCGGCGCACCTTGATCTACCAAACTGCCTAACTGACCGTGCGGCACGGGCCAGACCGCCAAACTTGCACTGCGCAGGGTTCGCTGCCCTGTGCCACCTTGCGCCGCAGTACAAAACTAGAGCCCATGGTGTTGGTTTTTGACAACCTGGAATGGAGACTCACTAACTTATGTTTGGTGTTTCTGGTTAACAGTTCAAACCGCATTCGGTTAAAGTCCTTTGTTCTTAGCTCAAGCTGAAGTATGCTGCAGCTTGCTGCTCTATTTAGGGCAACATATATGTACTGGTGCATTCAAGATGTGACATGTTCGCTAGAGGAACATAAGTTGCTCCTTTAGTATTTCTGATCTTGAATGAGAGTAAAATATGACATATTCCCCAAAAATAAATGGGTGTATATTAGAGACTGTATAATTAAAAACAATAGCCAAATTCCTTTCTAATTAACTGTAAAAAAATATCATGTCAGGATACGATCTCCATTTGGGAGGTCTATTTGTCTGTTTCAGCTGGCCGTAACAGTGCAGACAAGAAAAAAAAACAGGATAAAATCATAGAACACTAACACTAAACCACAAAGCCACATATAAAGGTGCTAATATGCCTCCCAGCTACACAGAGACAGTGCAGTGAAAGCTACGGGATTATAACTAAAACTTTTATGAGCACAGCTTTCCACAAATCTCCAGCCTCACTTTTGTGCTTTGCAATTATACTCAGCTACATGTAAATATGTGTCCGCATGTATTGCTCTTTTGCTCATCCTTTTTCCATTGTTGTGCATTAATCATTTGCCTCTCAATTTGTTTAGCTTGTACCTTTTTGTGATTTGACAGCTGTATTGCTTTATTTTGCCCTTCTGCAGTGGTATACATCTACATTTTGTCTTCGATTCGATAAACTTTGAATCACATTTCTGTCTACATAGACTTACTTTCAAATGATTTATGTTATTGAACGGATGTTGTTTAGATTGTCTTGTTTATTACTGTCTTCCTGTTTTTCCTGCATAGAATAAAATTATATTTCTGTTGTGTGGCTTATGCCACACTCTTTAAGTTGGTGTAATGGTTGTGTAGGTATGTCTGTATTAAATATATAAGTTTATTTTGTCCTGTGCTGTGTGATGTTGGTAATCTTAGGGAATGATTATGTCTATCTGCAGGACGACACTGTCACTACCTTCCAAATATGATATGGATATGACTGTTCCAATAATGATTCTTATGACTATCTTCCTGACCTCAAGTTATAGGTTTGGTTAGGTTCATTGTTTGTGGCGAATGGAAAGTAGAAAGTAAGTCAAATGCTTTGTTGTGTGTAACTTTACCAACGTCACCAGTTTTCCTGTTTGAATGTACTTCATTAAACACAGATGTAGGATAATTCTGTTTCCTTCATGTGTCATCTTTATGCTTCACATACAAACAAAACAGTGTTTCAAACATCCTCCAACCACTAAGTAAGTGCAAGTGATTCTTTCTGTGTATGCGGTACACCTATTCAGCGCTAGTGTAGTGTTAGTAGGCCTTTAAAAACATTTTTTATCAGATATAGACTTTCAGTATTCTGTCAAAACATAGCAGACGTTATCACAGTCATCTGACCATGTTGGGACCAAAACGGAGTACAAGTAGATTGTCACCCTGGGAGCTACAGTTGGGGAAAACACGCAAGTCATGTTGGAAGCCAGTACAAACAAGCCCATGACCCATTTTTTGGTCCTGACCCATCATTAAAGGCCTGCAGCAATGAGAGAGTGAGAACAGGATAAAATTGCCTTGAATATTTAAGTGGAATAGAGGGCTATCCTCTGTGTGATACTGTATATTGAATCCCAAGCCAAGCCATTTGACGGTTGCAGTATTTGAAGAATCACAGGAGGGGGCTGCTTGAAAATCCCCTACTGTGGCGGCTCTTTAAACTTTCTCAGCCTGGGACAGATATGGAATAAATTTTGCTTCTCCCATGGACTCAAGCTCATTAGGACCCTCTCTTGTTATGGTGGGACCCACCAAAAACAGGGACCATGACCCACTTTTGGGGTCTCCATTCACAATGTGGGAAAAAATTCCACTTTGGCAAAAAGTGCACAGTGTACAGTACTGTATACAGAGGGTACAGTACTGTATACAGAGTGCTGAAGTATGCCGTACTGGCACAGGAACTTGTATGGTATAGTACATAGATTATTGTAACTTATCATTTTCATTCGTGTTAGAAGCATGGTTTTTAAATGATGAAATAATGGACTGGAAGGCTTCTGTTCGTGGGTGACTGCTGTGAACTCCTGGGAGTGAAATGCAAACAGAATCTAATCAAGAAGTATAAAATAAGCCTCGAAACACACATACTATTTCAAAATATGTTCACATGTTGTAGTGACAACAAAATGAACTTTAATCAGTGTACTGTATTGAGTTTATTGTTAGACTCTGTGGTGGAACATTTGCTGGGAGTCACCTGGGAGTCAATTTTAAAAATCTCTTAAAAGTGGCATAGTCTTGTCAGGGTGAAAACATATTTGTTGGGTAAGAATACAGGCTTGATGGTACATGTACTATTAATTTGTTTGCTTGATTTATTTGGTTTTATAAATACAAATATAATGACCACAACAAAGATTTCAAAAAATTTTAAAAAATCTGATCAGAGTTATAAAAGTGGCTGCAAAACTTAAAAGTCAAGAGGCTTACTGCATGGCCCTCCTTTATAGACTTACATTGTTGAGCAGAATAACCATATCATTAACAATATGTTAACAATAACACATTTTAGAAAAGTGATACATTCACTGTTTATAAATCTGCTATTGTGCAAAAAATCATGAAATAAAATAATGAAATCTGTATGGATTTGGCACATCTGAGCAGACAATATATCTCTGTACACTTTGGAATTCATCAGGCTGCTTCTATCCTCTGTAATATCATCAATGAACACCAGTGTTCCAGTGCCACCGGCAGACATGCATGCTCAAGCATCACACTGCCTCCATCGTGTTTTACAGATGACGTAGGAGGCTTTGATCATGAGCCGGTCCATGCCTTCTTCACATGTTTTGCTCCCCATAATTCTGGTAGAGGTTCTTAGTTTCATCTGTCCAAAGCATGTTGTTCCAGAACTGGGCTGCTGCCGGGGTCATTATTGCATTTATAATTGTCAAATACATGCATTTGTCCATGGAAAGTCAAATCATGGGCATTAAAGCTGATGTAGAAGCATGTCTGTGCTTGAGGTATGTATTAAAAGATACTGACACACAAGCACCCTCACTCTCTCTCTCACAAACACACTCATACACACACACACACACATTCAGGAGACATTCACGTCAGAGATCGGTACGTTTGGTCATATGTGAACACAGCAGTCGCGTTCGGATGTGGAACAAAACAAGCGGGCCGAGATCGCTAGAAGAGGTGGTCTTGGCTCGTTTCCATCCGAGCCCTGGAGCGGTTCGTTTGCAGTGAGAACGTAACCGACACAGCAACTGACACAACTGACTAATAACTGTGTCTTACCATGTGAACACAGACGACCAAAAAAAGAATACAACAGTTTTATTGGTTTAGTTGCTGAATCTGAACAAAGCAAACAAACCATAGGTATGAATACGCCCTAAGAGAAACTAAAATTATCTGCCACCAACTGCTAAAATGACCACACCTGTAGCTCTGGCCTGAGGCCAAGCTTTTACCACGGTGGTTGCCATGACTATACACAGACCCAGGAGAGAAGGAGGGAAAAACTGATTTTTTGCCCTCTGAGAGTCCTCGCATTTGTGCTTCCTGAGGCGCTCATTAGAAAAACAAGAACAGTGATTGGCAGAGAAGTTCCCGAGCACAATGATGTGTTTTGGTGTTTCTCGAGTAAATATTGTGGAAACTGTGGCCAGTATAAGAATAGAGTCACTTTTGCTTTTCTCAAAAATTGGCTCCAAATTTTGTGTTGGAGTTCGTGGGCAGCTTGAGTGGGACTCTCTTCGCTCTGTGGCTCGCCGTTCAAAGGCCGAAAATCTCTCAATTTGATGGCGCACATGGCATGAATCAGGGCAAAAAGTGGAAAAAATGTGTACAGTATAAGATGTGCCAGGAGCAGCATGTAAGGATGAGACACAGTTGATGCTTGAAAATGACCCCCCAAAATTTCAGTTTTTTTGTTTTTTTTCTCCTTTTCTAATTCATTAATTCATTGGGATATATATATATATATATATATATATATATATATATATAT